>PVIU01009237.1:0-77660 GCA_004026605.1 Ondatra zibethicus
AATTGTACAAATTATTTTGTTGTCAAATTTTCAATTCAAATGTAAATATTTGGAATGAAATTTTATTCCTTGTCCTTTTGTGTAGAGTGTATGTATCTGTGTGCACGTGTTTGCAGGTGTGTATACCTGTGCATGTGCACACAGATTCAGAGGTCAATGTTGGTTGTTTTCCTCTATGATGCAGGTGTTTGCATCTGTGGGTGCACATGCAAGTTCAGAGGTCAGTGTTGATGGTCTTTCTCTATGATGTAGGTGTTGTGTGTACCTGTGCGTGTTCCTGCAAGTTCAGAGGTCAATGATGATGGTCTTTCTCTATGACTTGCCACCTTATTTTTAACTATTTATTGTCTCATAACTTCATATATGCAATCAAAGCCATTGCACATTATATCTTTCAGACAGGATCTTTTGTTGAACCCATGGGCAAGCCTCTGAGCTCCTCCTGCCTCCAATTTTTTTGACACTAGGATTATAACTGCACACTGCTGGCTTTTGATGTGATCACTGCAGACTAGAACTCAGGTCCTTGAGCTTGCACAGCAAGCTCTTGGCTCACTGAGAGAGCTCCTCACATGAACTTTTCTTCTTTTATAGAGACTTTACTCTCTTTAAAAAACATTTTTATTTATTTCTTCATAGTCCAATCACATTTTTCCCTCTTTCCCTCCTCTAAAACAATAAATAAATAATGATACTTGCTCTGAGGATATTCATATATTGTCCACTTTTTATAGGCAAAGAGCATCTATCCAGAATACCCAAAATTAATTTTTGTTGGTGTTTTTTATTGTTTGCTTGCTTTTACAAACATTTTATATTATTTTATTAATTGGCAAATAAACTCCCTATATTACAGCTTTTTTGACTTAGATGGAGGTATTCTTTTTTTCTTTGTTGATTTTTACTGAGCTCTACATTTTTCTCTGCTCCCCTCCCTGCCTCTCCCCTCCCCACTTCAACCTTCCCCAAAGGTCCCCATGCTCCCAATTTACTCAGGAGATCTTTTTTTTTCCTACTTCCCATGTAGATTAGATCTATGTAAGTCTCTCTTAGAGTCCTCATTGTTGTCTAAGTTCTCTGGGATTGTGGTTTGTAGGTTGTTTTCTTTGTTTTATGTTTAAAAAACACATATGAGTGAGTACATGTGATTATTGTCTTTCTGTGTCTGTGTTACCTCACTCCAAATAATGTTTTCTAGCTCCATCCATTTTACTGCAAAAGTCAAGCTATTTTTTTCTGCTGTAGTACTCCTTGTGTAAATGTACCACATTTTCCTTATCCATTCTTTGGTTGATGGGCATTTAGGTTGTTTCCAGTTTCTGGCTATGACAAACAATGCTGCTATAAACATAGTTGAGCACATGTCCTTGTGACACCGTTGAGCATCCTTCGGATATATACCCAAAAGTGGTATTGCTTGGTCTTGAGGAAGGTTGTTTTCTAATTTTCTGAGAAATTGCCACACTGACATCCAAAGGGGCTGTAGCAGCTTGCATTCCCACCATCAATGCAGAAGTGTTCCCTTTTCCCCACAACCTCTCCAGCATAAGTTGTCATCATTGTTTTTGATCTTGGCCATTCTTACAGGTGTAAGATGGAATCTCAGAGTTGTTTTGATTTGCATTTCTCTGATGACTAAGTGTAACATCTGCACCTGTGTTACTCTCTTGGTACAGTTCGTGCCACTGTACCATATGCGAGCCAGGCAAGGGCCTGGAGATTGAAGGAACACACAAGAGACCTGGGTCATTCCAAAGGAGATCAGCCAAATGCTGTTTATTCAAACTTAGGGAAAACCTTAAATACCTAGCTGCTGTATAATGGAATACCCTCAGGCAGGTGGGAAATTACCATGCCCAAGGTGGAGTCAACAATGCAGAACAGAGAGAGCACAGGAACAAACAGGATGTTTTAGCTGGTTGACCAGAAACTGTCCTCAAAATGAAACCAGGGAGCAGGGGTAGACCCATGGGCCCTACAACTAAGGATGTTGAATGTTTCCTTAAGTGTCTTTCAGCCATTTAGATACCTCTGTTGAGAGTTCCTGTATTACAGCTTTTAAAAATACCGGAGAGCTTGACATATGATACATATTGACTGATATTTACATTTGTATTTCTTTATAGTGGTGAGGTCAAGACTGTTTGAGTAAGCTCATGCTGACACAATCTATAGGGCCAGAGGTAATAGGATTTTTATAGACTGAACATCCTTAGAAATTTCACTCAGTCCCTACCTTGATAAACTGTCATAATAATTGATTGTATTAATGGAAATAAATAGCCAATTTGCCTTGCCTTCACAATGACCCTATTCCATCTGACACAGATGAGGAATAAGGTTACTTCACACTGCCACAGTCAGGTCAAGGCTCAGGAAAAGCCTTGGCTGTGCCTTTAATTCCATTCTGCAGACAAGAGGATGAATCGGCATTGTCAGTGTCTTTCTCATTGGCATGGGTACCAGTAACCTTGCTTCACTTCCTTGTTTCTCCTCGAGAAGGCTTTTGGCAAGCACATTGCTTACTTTCAGTTACGAAAGTTATACAGTTTAAGGAGGGAAATGGTAATTACAAGCCATTAAACACAGAAGGCTATTGGCACAGATGACCATTGTGAGGACACAGCCTTCACTTTCAGTACAGGATGATTACCAAAGCATTTTAGGGGTGTGCTGTGGAAGGAGAGGAAGAAATAGCTCTGGGAATGTGCTAAGGCAGCAAATGTCCAAAAACACAGTTAGACACTGCAGCAGCCACATTGATTATGCCAGCAATGATTTAGTGGGGGTGCCTCACACTTGCTGTTACATGAAATGCCATAATAGACTTTAAAAAAATACTCTGTTCTTCTGTGCTACGTCCATCTTAAACCACAGAGGTGTCACTGACATCATCGCTTTATATAGGATGTGGGAAAGCGCCTAGTCCCTTGAGTGCTTTCCTCCTGGCCTCTGGATTCAGGGGTTGAAGAAATATCTATTTTCCCCTTTGCCAGACCATGCCTCTCCTTTGTTTAAAACACATCTTAAGACTCACCCCTCCCAGAACCTTTCCTGATTAATTGCATCCAATTACTTGCATTCAGCATCTTCCCTCTGTAAATGCTGCATTAAATTATATTTCTGACATGTTCATTTGAGAAGAGCTTTAAAATATAAGTATATAATCTTACCTTCAACTAGCATGGGTCATAATATATGTTTAGATGATAAGGGGGCATAACCACCTTTATTACTAGATTATTAACTGTCACTAAGCCAGGGCTCTTTTATTTCTTTAGTATAACCCCATGAACATTTTTTCCATCAGTTAACAGAAGTGAGAAGACAAATTCACTGGCCACAAGGGGGCATTTATTTCTGTCAGAAAATGGGAAGGAACCAATACAATGTTCTGTCTGTTTTGCTTTTCATGGATAAGCGTTACAACTTCTGATTTTGTTGTTGTTGCTTTGTTTTGTTTTTGGTGATTGTTGTTTTGCATTCTTGCTGGCACTGTTCTCTTTAAAGTATTTCACAGAATGTAAAAGGAGGTAAAGGCTCACCTCACCTCACTCTCAGGCCAAGTGTCGCGCTTATTTCCTTGAGAGCACATCACCTACTGTGGTGATGATTGTTTGTTTGTCAGAGTCAAACAGGGTATACACTGCGAACAAGTCGTGATTGTCAAATATGGCATTTTCTATCGTCTCTTACCCAGGCTGTTAGTGTCTTTTAAATAACTTCTTTATCATGGTCTCTGTCTGTTACCAAGAGGCTGTTCTTTGATGAGGGATGAGACCTATGCTTTTCTGTGTGTATAAGGGTGAATAATTAGAAAGCAGTTTGGAATTATGCTGTTTTCTTAAAGTGGAGGTTATAAGTTCTCTTTGCTAGTCCCAGGCAGGTGGCCAGGTTTTCAGTACCAGGCATGGTTTCTCTCTTGTTGGGCTTTATGCCCCATCATAGGGTTTCCTATTTACTACCAAAGTATGCATGCCACTATTTCATCCTTAGGGATATTGTGCCATGCTGTCAAGTGTTTTAGTTAATAGATAACCAACAAGACTGTCTAAATAGGACAAGAAAAAAAATTGAAAGTAACAGACATGCTAACAGGCAGGAGTGAAATCTCATGAGACTCTAACCCTAGATAAAGAAGTGCAGGCATTCTAAAGAATGCTGCGAATCTGAGAAGTAGTCTTCCCCAGGGAAGAGTCCCTCATGTTGATTATGCAGTTGTACTTGGGGGGATTGGAGTGAAGAAAGAAAAGGGGGAAATGTTATAATTATATTTTAACTTCAAAAATAATAATTTATTTGTATATATAATATATATGTACATATATACATAATATCCCTAATCTTTAAGATTTCAGAATAAAACTTGACCTAATGCCGTCATGCTATTCCCTTGTCCTCCAACACTGTTGCTTATCTGAATGCACATATTTAGGCAGTGGGTAGGATTTAAAATATTTAACAGTTCTTGTGGTTAATAATGTATGAGCATCTTATTGATGCTGTAACAAAAGACTATAGACTTTATGGCTTAAAAGGAAACAATAATCTGATTATCTAATAAGGGATGAACACTCTCCAGTAGAACTAGGAACTTTTCCAACTACTAGAGTCACATTTCATGCATTCTTTGACTCCTGACTCTTTTCTTCGAAGTTGGCGAAGTTGCATCTTGCTTTAATTGTCACATTGCTCTCTTCTGCTCTTTGTGTAGCCCAGTCTCTCTTTGTGTTGCTTCTGTAAGGGAGCTGCAGTTATACTTCACAGCCACCTATACAACACAGGTTAATTTCATCCTTTGAAGATCCTTAACATAATCACACCTACAAAGTACACGTTACCATCAGATGCTAATATCTTCAAGCCCCAAGATTTAAGACATTGGGGTCATTATCCAGCCTCCCACTCAATTCTTTCACCACATTCTGTAGATTCAATACAGCCATGCTTAACCTTACTGTCTTCATTTTAAATTGTAAATAATTATAGCTGATTCTGGACATTTGGGATATTACGGGGTGATAGTGGGAGGTTTGTAGCAACCTGATAGGGTTCTAGGTTCTTCTAAAATGAAAAATTGAATGGCCTGAGACACATAGATGCTACCAAGCCAAGTGCAGTAGTTTTGAAATACAAATGAATTTAAGAACTAATCAGCTTATAAAACTAGAAACAGAGTTTGAGTTTAATAAATACATTTAAATACAGACTCAAGCATAATGATTAAGAGAAAGAGAGGCACCCAAGAGGTCATACCAGACCCACCTGGAAGCACTGGAGTAAAGTTTTTACAAAGGAGTATCAGAAAGTAGGCCCTATTCAAGTATGATTATGGGCTTCTCAAAAGAGATTGCTAGGGCATTAGATTTTAATAGTAACCATGTGTACCATGTATAGAACTTTGCTAGGTTTTGATGTTACTATCATCCAGGCACTGCTAAGGAACCGAAATGAGATGATTGGGTGGTTTCTGGGGGTTACCTGATAGGATTACAATCAATAGATTCCCCAGGGTACAGGAAATTAGAGTATCCTGATGCTAACAAATTTACCATTCCTGTTGAGAGTCTCAGGAGATGCCTGGAGAAAGCAATGAGGTTTGTCTAAAGTCACATACGTTCAATCCTTAGTTGAGTTCACTCTTACTTTACAATAAAAGAGCTATATATGAAAAGAATGTTATTTCTCAGTTGGTAATCTTCACAGAAATATTGATTGTGCTGCATGGAATTCATGTCTCACAGCTAGTGAAAATCTTCAATAAGAATGTAGGATAAAGATTTCTCTTCCAGTCTCACGTCTCCATAATTTCCTTGTCTTCCTCTCCTGTCTTGAGAGAATATATTAAGAAAGGGTGCGCTTTTGAGGAGAGAAAAGGGAAAAAAATGAACGAAGGGAGTTTAGTAGCTCTAATGGGTCCTCTGTACAAAGGATTGGGACCTTAATATCACAAAAGACTCATTTGCACAATGTGGGTTTTCTCATGCAGGCCCTTTCTGTATGTACTTCTACATACAACATCATGTATTGTATTTCATTAAAATCTTAAATCTTGGTGTGTGCTTTAATATTATGATGTCATAGGTTACCTTCAGCCGCCCTGGAGTGCCCCAGAACCCGAAACAATAAAGGACACTGGTCATAGTGGTCTCAGCTGGATTTCCAGTCTTTCTTTTGACAATCTTTTTTTTTATTTTCTTTCCTTCTTTTTTATCTCATTCATTAAATTTCAAGCTTTTTTGTAAGGTCTTCTAGATCTTACTCTCTGCTTTACTCTGCTGCTTCAGTGGAATAGTTGGGAGATACATTTTTGTTTAGCAAGATTGAGGCTACCTTTCAAGAACCTTGAAGTCATCCTACTTGAGTAGCTACCAGAAAGTAGCTGCGGTATGCTAAAAGTATGAAAACAGGGCTCAGCATTTACTAAAGCACATGAAGGAGGTATTTAGCATTTCTAGAAAGGGTGATGGGAAGATGTCATTTCTGTGTTAGAAGATGGCACAACTGTTGATCTAAAATTGAAACTGTGTAAGAGAGAAAAGGGAAGGTATAGAAGTTGAGCCAAATACCCAGAATTATCTAGTCTATAAAATGAGAAACATAAAAATGCTTTGTTTTTGCACAGGCCACTTTGAGTGTCAAATTTATAGTTGCAGCAGGGCCCTGTTTCTCCATGGCCCACTTTCAGCACAGGTGATTCAATGCAGAGGAGATCAGGATGGCCGTTGTGTAAGTGCATAACTTATAGTCTATCCCAAGGTGGATTTCTTCTCCCCAGTTTTGGGCCCAGGTGTGAGGTGAGGAGTCATGCTGTCTTCTACTTCCTGTCCCATTATCTGCTCCAGCTCTCCTGTGTACCCTGCAGCTTCACCGACCAGCTGGCCCAGTACCTTTTCACTCTGGCTGGTTAAAGTGCAGCTCTTGTGGTCATGAAATAGTATCAGGCACCGCATGGTGGTGGTGCATGCCTTTAATCCCAGCACTAGGGAGGCAGAGACAGGTGGAACTCTGTGAGTTCCAAGCCAGCCTATCTACAGAGTGAGTTCCAGGACAGGTTCTATGTCTTTGCTTGAATAGCATGAGTACATATTTTTTGCGATGCATAAAGCAAGAAACTTGCTGACTACAGTGGAGGTAGCCAAGTCCAAATCTACACAGGACAACATGCAAACTAGCTCACTGAAGTGCCAAGAAACCCTGTGCTATTTTATTATTATCATTGAAAGTGTTAGAATTTCAATCCCCTAAACTTTCTGGCCATTCGGCTGCGGAGCTTCTCCCGGCTACTGGCTTTTCTACTTACCCCACCCCAGATTGCCCCAAAGCTCCCCTTTCCATCTGTGGGGTCCTAGGATCTCACAACTCAGCCTGCTTTGGGGGGCTGAGACACTGGGGACAAGGTGGTGAGCACAGAGCTGCAGGGTTTTCTTTGTTCCATGGAGCTGACATCTACCCAGCCTGCTTTTGTCTGTGAGGTCCTTGGCCAGCAAGTGGCCCTGATCCAGTACCAGCAGAACCATCTGGAGGGTAAGTGTGTCCCCACCCAGCCGCCCAGATGCCCCTGGAAGGGAATGCAGGCACCCTCCAATCCCCTAAACTTACTGGCCATTCGGCTGAGGGGCTTCTCCCTGCTACAGGCTTTTCTACTTATCCCACCCCAGCTTGCCCCCAAACACCCCTTTCCATCTGTGGGGTTCTAGGATCTCACAACTCAGCCTGCTTCAGGGCTGAGGCTCTGGGGACAAACTGGTGAGTGCAAGGCTGCAGGGGTTTCTTTGTTCCATGCAGCCATCAGGATGATGTCTCAATCCTGAATATATATGCCCCTAATATAAAAGCACCCACATATGTAAAAGAAACATTACTAGAACTCAAAGCACACATCAAATCCCACACACTCATAGTAGGAGATTTCAACACTCCTCTCTCACCAATGGACAAGTCAATCAGACAGAAACTTAACAGAGAAATACGAGAACTAACAGATGTAATGAATAAAATAGACTTAATAGACATCTATAGAACATTCGACCCAGACAGGAAAGAATATACCTTCTTCTCAGCATCTCATGGAACCTTTTCAAAAACTGATCACATACTCGGTAACAAAGTAAACATCCACAGATACAAAAAAAAAAATTGGAGTAACTACCTATGTCTTGTCAGAAAACCATGGTGTAAAGTTAGAATTCAACAATTCCACCCCCAGAAAGCCTACAAACTCATGGAAACTGAACAGTCAACTACTGAACCACCCCTGGGTCAAGGAAGAAATAAAGAAAGAAATCAAAGTCTTCCTTGAATTCAACGAAAATAAAGATACAACATATGCAAACCTATGGGACACTATGAAAGCAGTGCTAAGAGGAAAGTTCATGCACTTAGTACCCACATAAAGAAAATGGAGAAAGCACACATTAGTGACTTAACAGTACACCTGAAATCTCTAGGAAAAAAAAAGAATCAGACTCACCCAGGAGGAGTAGAAGCCTGGAAATAATCAAACTGAGGGCTGAACTCAACAAAATAGAGACACAGAAAACAATCCAAAGAATCAATGAAACAAAGAGCTGGTTCCTTGAGAAAATAAACAAGATAGACAAACCCCCATCCAAACTAATCAAAAGGTGGAGAGAGAACACTCAAATTAACAAGATCAGAAATGAATAGGGGGGACATAAAAACAGATACCGAGGAAATTCAGAGAATCATTAGGTCTTACTACAAAAGCCTGTATGCCACAAAATTGGAAAATGTAAAAGAAATGGACAGATTTTAGATAAATACCATATACCGAAATTAAATCAAGACCAGGTGAACAATTCCTATAAGTCGCGAGGAAATAGAAGCTGTCATGAAAAACCTCCCAACCGAAAAAAGCCCAGGACCAGATGGTTTTAATGCAGAATTCTACTAGAACTTCCAAGAAGAGCTAATACCTATACTCCTTAATGTGTTTCACATAATAGAAACAGAAGGGTCATTGCCAAACTCTTCATGAAGCTATAGTTACCTTGATAGCAAAACCACACAAAGATGGAACCAAGAAAGAGAATTACAGACCAGTATCACTCATGAACATCAATGCAAAAATTCTCAATAAAATACTGGCAAATGGAATCCAAGAACACATCAAAAAATTATCCATTATGATCAAGTAGGCTTCATCCCAGAGATGCAGGGCTGGTTCAACATATGAAAATCTATCAATGTAATCCATCATATAAATAAACTGAAAGAAAAAACCACATGATCATTTCATTAGATGCTGAAAAAGCATTTGACAATATTCAACACCCCTTTATGATAAAGGTCTTGGAGAGATTAGGGATACAAGGTTCATATCTAAATATAATAAAAGCAATATACAGCAAGCCAACAGCTAACATCAAATTAAATGGAGAGAAAGTCAAAGCCATTCTACTAAAATCAGGAACAAGACAAGGCTGTCCACTCTCTCCATACCTCTTCAACATATTGCTTGAAGTTCTAGCAATAGCTATAAGACAACCTAAGGAGATCAAGGGGATTCAAATTGGAAAGGAAGAAGTCAAACTTTCGCTATTTGCAGATGATATGATAGTGAACATAAGTGACTCCAAAAACTCTACCAAAGAACTCCTACAGCTTAAAATACCTTCAGTGATGTGACAGGATATAAGATCAACTCAAATAAATCAGTAGCCCTCCTATACACAAAGGATAAAGAAGCAGAGAGTGAAATCAGAGAAACATCACCTTTCACAATAGCCACAAATAGTATAAATTATCTTGGGGTAACACTAACCAAGGAAGTCAAAGATCTATTTGACAAGAACTTTCAGGCTGTGAAGAAAGAAACTGAGGAGGATACCAGAAAATGGAAGGAGCTCCCATGCTCCTGGATTGGTAGGATCAATATAGTAAAAATGGCAATTCTACTAAAGGCAATCCATAGATTCAATGTAATCCCCATCAAAATCCCAACAAAATTCTTTATAGACCTTGAGAGAAAAATAACTAACTTTATATGGAAAAACAAAAAGCCCAGGATAGCCAAAATAATCCTATCCAATAAAGGAACTTCTGGAGGCATTACCACCCCTGACTTCAAACTCTATTACAGAGTTACAGTAATGAAAACAGCTTGGTATTGGCATAAAAACAGAGATGTTGACCAATGGAATCGAATTGAAGACCCGGATATTAATCCACAAACCTATGAACACCTCATATTTGACAAAGAAGCTAAAATTATACAATGGAAGAAAGAAAGCATCTTTAACAAATGGTGCTGGCATAACTGGATGTCAACCTGTAGGAGAATGAAAATAGATCCATATCTATTACCATGCACAAAAATCAAGTCCAAACTGATTAAAGACCTCAATATAAATCCAACCACACTGAACCTGACAGAAGAGAAAGTGGGAAGTAGCCTGCAACACATGGGCACAGAAGACGACTTCCTGTGTATAATCCCAGTGACACAGACAATAAGAGCAACAATGAATAAATGGGATCTTCTGAAACTGAGGACCTTCTGTAAAGCAAAGACACAGTCATTAAGACAAAAAGGCATCCTAATGAATGGGAGAAGATCTTCACTAACCCCACATCAGACAAAGGTCTGATCTCCAAAATATGTAAAGAACTCAAGAAACTAGACATTAAAATTCTAAATAACCCAATTAAAAAATGGCATAATGATCTGAACAGAGAATACTCAACAGAAGAAGTTCAGATGGCCAAAAAGTACTTAAGGTCATGTTCAACTTCCTTAGCAATCAGGGAAGTGAAAATCAAAACAACTTTGAGATACCATCTTACACCTGTCAGAATGGCTAAAATCAAAAACACCAACGATAGCCTATGCTGGAGAGGATGTGGAGTAAGGGGAACATTCATCCATTGCTGGTGGGAATGCAAACTTGTCCAACTAGTTTGAAAATCATTGTGGTGGTTTCTCAGGAAATTGGGAATCAACCTACTTCAGGATCCAGCAATACCACTCTTGGGAATATACCCAAGAGATGCCCAATTGTACTACAAAAGCATTTGTTCAACTATGTTCATAACAGCATTATTTGTAATAGCCAGAACCTGGAAACAACCTAGGTGCCCCTAAATGGAAGAATGCATAAAGAAAATGTGGAGTATTTACAAATTAGAATACTACTCAGCAGTAAAAAACAATAACATCTTGAATTTTGCATGCAAATGGATGGAAATAGAAAATGCTATCCTGAGTGAGGTAACCCAGACCCAAAAAGATGAATATGGTATGTACTCACTCATTAGTGGACTCTAGCCATAAAGCAAGGACATTAAGCCTATAGTTCACAAGCCTAGAGAAGCCAAATAGCAAGGTGAACCCAAAGAAAAACATATATAAACCCTCCTGGAAGTTGGAAGCAAACAAGACAGCCGGGCAAAGGTTGGGAGCATGGGGGTGAGGGTAGGGGTTACGGTGGGGTTGGGGGAAGGGGAGACAGAAGGAGAAGGGAGAAGGGAAGGAATGGGGAGAGCTTTGCGGAATTGGAGGGTGTAGGTAGAGGAAGGGCAGATGTTGGAGCAGGGAAGAAGATATCTACATTAAGGGAGCCATTTTAGGGTTGGCAGGAGACTTGGCTCTAGGGGGGATCCCAGGTGTCCACCGGGATGTCCCCTGCTAGGTCCTTGTGCAACACAGGAGAGGGTGCCTGAAATGGCCTTGTTCCATAGTCACACTGATGAATATCTTGATCATCACCATAGAAATTTTGTCTGATGGATGGAGATAGAGACAGAGACCCAGATCCACGTCAGAGCAATGGACTGAGCTCCCAGGTCCTGTTGAAGAGCAGAAGGAGGGAGAAGATGATCAAGGAGTCAGGGCCAAGAGGGGTTGGTCCACCCACTGTGACAGTGTGCCTGATGTAATGGGAGTTCACCAAATCTAGCTGGGACTGGGACTGAATGAGCATGTGATCAAACCCGACTCTCTAAATGTCCGCCATTGGAGACTGACTGAGAAGCCATCGATAATGGCACAGGGACCTCCTTCTTCTGCATGTAATGGCTTTTTGGGACCCTAGTTTATGTGGAAGCACACCTTCCTAGGCTGGGATGGAGGGGGGAGGGCCTTGGACTTCCCACAGGGTAAGGTACCTTGCCCTCTTTTAAGGATGGAAGGGGAGGGAGGAGGGTTAGTCAGGGAGTGATTGGGGAATTGGAGAAGGGGAGCAAGTGTCAATTTTTGAATGGAAAAATTAAAAAAAAAGTGTTAGAATTTAATGAAACTCCTTTTGTGGCTTTAAGCCACCAGGACCCAGGCACCTCTAGCATCCTTCATCTCCTCAGCTCTTTTGCTGAATAATTCCACCATCACAATGACAGTGTGCTTAGGGAGGTTTTCCTTTCCCAGAACTTTGCAGCAGCCTGATTGTTCCACCTCAGTGATGGGACCAGCTCCAGTCTCATGATTTTTTTATTTTGTTTTTGTTTGGTTGGTTGTTGGTTTTTTTTTGGCTTTTTTTTTTTTTTTTTGCATTAACTGGTATCTGCTCACAGACCAATCCTCACAATTTATCCAGCTTAATTGTTGGGCAGAGTCTCTGGTTCCTCTTTATGTGGTCATGCCTCATACTAACTTTCCCAAAATAACCCAGATGGTATGTGTCGGTTTGACCCTATGATGATACATGCCACTAGGATTTCCCTGGATACCTGGGTTCTTGTTATGCATACTGATGTGGCAGTGGCTGTCACTTGTGTGGCCCCAGAGTTTCCAGGTCTTCCTCAGTCCAAATGGCATGATGACAGCCATAAGGAAAACAAAACCCTGTATTTTTAAGTATTCATGAGTTATAGGATGACATAGAGATAGCTTTTACCTGTAATGGTTTTATTGATACGTACTTTGATTTACCTCAGTAAATGAAAGACCTGACTCTAATGACATGCATGTTTCAATTGGTAACTGGAAACATAGATATTGACTGTGGTGAACTTCAAGGTAACTACATATTTTGTTTACTAAAACCTCAGAGTCTATACTTAATAAAATAGGTTCATGTTGATCTAATGGTTTATTTCAGTGTGGGAAGGGTATTATTATATGTTTTAAAAATGTGTTTCATATTGAAATATTGTGAGACTCTTAGAAAACAAAATCTCACAGCAAACTCTCTGTCCCTCTTACAATCTTTCTGACCTCTCTTCTCCAAGCATCTCTGAGACTTATGTGTGGGAGTTGTATTGTAAATGTATCTATTGGGTCTGTGCTTCAGTCCTGCATTTTAATTAGTTGTTTGTTTTGTTTTGTGTTTTTGTAAGGGTCTTTGTCTGTTTCAAAAAAGAGGTTTCCTTGATGCAAAGGTGAGAACTACACTGATCTGTGAATATAAGGGCAAATATTTAAAATGTAGTTAGGAATTACACAGCTTTAGTAAAGTGGCAGTGGTAGGTTCTTCTCCAAGATCCATAACTTCATTAGCCCTGTGTTGCTGGCTAGGTTTCTGGTACCAGACACAATTGCCCTTCTGTTGAGTGGATATTAATTTCAATTAGACAGCTGTTGGTTATGGCCAACATAAGCATGCCACTCCTGAACCCTTGGAATTATTATGTCATGTTGGTTCTTTTTAAGGACATAACAATAGGTGCCATAGCTGGGTAGGACTGTTGGTCGCTTCCCTCTGATAGCTTGCATGGGACTTTCTGGCATTATGAAAGCTACTCCTCAGAAAGAGGGCATTCAGGTCACTTCCAACTTAAGCACCACTGGACCTGTGTCTCAAGTGCATGGTGTCTCCAGCAATAGGGAGGGATTTAAGACTTTCCACCTCTGGGGTGGTAATGGACAGCCAGGAGCAATAGCAGTAGTAATGTTTCGGGGGCTCTTGGTCAACCCTGACCAACAACTCAGAAGAGAGCTTTGTGTGGTTTTTGTTAGGTAGTTCTTGGCTCTTGGATGGAGCATTTTCAGCACAGATGAGAAATTTTAATTTAAGCAGTACACACATGTATATAGCAACTTACAAGTCTTATAGGTATTTTTAGGTAGATAATTAATAGTATGGTTCCTTATGACTTTTCAGACCTCTTTACTGTTGTTTTACCTCTTCTCCTCTTCATTTGTAATTGTCTTCCCTCTTCCTCCTTAATTAGATCCACCCTGTCTTTCCCAGTTCCCCCAGTCAGTTCACTTGTTCCCTGCCATTCTCCTCTCTATTGCTCCTCCACCTCCACCCTAGCAATGGTCTCTTTTTGCTTTCCTGGTTGACATACCCAGTGAAGCATACTTTATCAAAGAATACTTAATTTCCATTCCCCATTAAATAGCAATTGCAAGTAGCTCCTCGATTAGAGGTGGAACCTTCTGCCCTTTCCATTTTGGTGCTGGCATGTTGTCTGGTTCCAATCTGTGCAGGTCTTGGGCATACTGGCATAGTCTCTGTGAGTTCCTGTGTGTAAGGACTTTCTGTTTGGTTAGCAAGGCTTTCTAAAGCAAGCCCCACTGTTAAGACAGATAAAAAAAACCAGCTTCCACCCTCTGACCCTCCACCCCCTGCAGAAACACTATGGTGACCTTGCTTATGAGGAAGTTCCATCAGTGTAATCTGGTTTATCCAATGCACTGAATTCAAAGATGCCACACAAAAATATTTCAAATATGAAGATCGGAATTGTTAAAATTGTAAAATGCCGTTTTAAATTCTCATTTCAACATTTGAGACTACAATATGTTCTTTATCTCTGTGTCGCTTGTTGTATCTACTTTAGCAGATGTAATGATTAAGAATATGACAGAATTAAATGAAACATGAGTACCAATACTGCAATCTTCATCAGATGGCAAAGTCTGATATAACGCTAATCAAATTGTAAGTTTAGTATCAGTGCAATTTCCAGTAAAACCGAAATATCTGTGTGGGATTCCTCAAGAATGTAAGATGTGTAATGAGTATGATTTATTCTTTGAAGCAGATGTAGTTAGCTGGAGACAATGTAAGAAAAACAGTTTAAAGTTAGAATAAGGAAATAAAATATAGCTCTCTATTTCATTGTTTTGCAGTTATCCATTAACGCTCAGAGCATATAGACCATGCAGTAGGAAAGTAGAATTTTGAGGCTTTGGGTATTATCCTAGAAAAATGATGTGAACTTTCCATGCTGTTTTGTCATTTAAGCTTTAATGAAAATATGTGAAACATATAGGGATTCTTTGAGTTCTCTTCTTTTTTTAGTATTGTATAAAGTATGGAGAAGGTTTTCTCATGCACCTGGTGTGGAAAACAAGACTGGACAATTTTAACATTCATAAGCTGGCTGACTTTAGGGACGCAAACCAGAAATGTATATGCTGCACGGGTTTTAAAGGACTTTGCTTTCCTTTAATATTCTAAAGCTTTTCTTCTTGACTAGAAGAGATTGGCTCGACTCTGTAAGCTTGTGTTAAACAAACTGGGACAAACTTTATATAACTGGAAGAAACCATTTTCTTTAGAGTGTGACACAAAGCACAATTAACTCTCTGGCCACTGCAGCCCCTGTCTTCTTGACAAAGGCACTTTTGATCTTTAGAATAATTAGATGAAGCTGCTGGGTACCCCACTCATCTTCATTCCTTCCTCTCTTTTTCAGATATTCTTCACAAATGTCCAGTTAAAAATAGCATATTAGTTTCAGAAAATGTGAAACGTGTTCTTATACCCAAATCCTTACATCCTTCTTTTAAAAAAATGTTATTGTTATTATTTTTGACTTTTATTTCTTTATTTTGTGACTGCGTGGAGAGGAGGGTATGGGCATGGAGAATGTAGAGGTTAGAGGCAACTTGCACCTTTCTCCTTCCACCGTATGGGTTCTGCGGCAGGCACTCAGATCATCAGTCTTAGTGGTCAGCATCTTTATACGTGAGCCATCTTGCTGGCCCCTGACTCTGTTGCTGCCTCCAGGACCTTTTAACATGATCGTTCTGATTAGATACAGCATGTGTCACGGAGGGCTTGAAAAATTCCACTTCTATCTAGCTGAGGAGTTACTGAAAATTGTTGGTTACTGGGGGAGGGAGAGTCAAGTTTTTTTTTTTTGTTTTGTTTTTTAAATACAGCCCCTGATAGGTTGCCCATGTTCCAACAGCTAGAACCATATCTATAAGTGTACAAATTGAAGGAATTGTGAAGTAATTAGCTGTACAGAGTAACCATAAGATACATAAAATCTCAGGGTAGTTTCAATTTGAGAACTGTTTGGTATCAATAATATAAACAGAACATCCTTTTTTAAAAATGTTTT
This sequence comes from Ondatra zibethicus, assembly GCA_004026605.1. Classification (NCBI taxonomy): domain Eukaryota; kingdom Metazoa; phylum Chordata; class Mammalia; order Rodentia; family Cricetidae; genus Ondatra; species Ondatra zibethicus. Next base: position 16,261 of record PVIU01009237.1, read on the forward strand.
AAGTACTTCGGAAGCGTTCATTTGTAAGTGAGAAAATAATAATCCAAACATGATGTCCTAATTTTCACATGTCAAACCAAAACATCTTTAGAATAAAGAAAGATAACTTCCTCCAACAATGCTAGTTAGAATTAGAGTTCTATGCTGAATAAATTTTTTAGATTATGTCATAGTTTAGCAACTGGAATATTTCTGATGACTGGTCTCAATTAGACTTTGTTGTTAACATGATATTTTTTTTCTTATTTTATAATGGGCTCCGTGAAGTTGACTATCTACAGAAGCCATATAGTTGCTCTACTAAAAATTTAGTGTAGTCCTGATGAAGGGACTTCTGCCTTATTTTACATAGTAGCATATGGTGGTGGAAGTCAGAAACAGGAGGAATCAATCCAGGGAGCAAAAAGAAACATGATTTAAAGATTTACAATGAGTTTTAAAATCATTTTCCTGAAAAACATGTTATTGCCTGACTAAACATATAAATTTGTTGGTCAGAATTGATGCTAGGTTATTCTAAAGTTGAGTTCTGTGATTAGTGTCTAGTGTAAGTGGTTCATCTGGATGCAAAACTCAGGCACATGGCCGAGGCTTTACCCCTTATTTGCCTGTTCCATTTCATAATTGAACAGGGCTTTGGGTCCTGTATGTGGAGCAAATGAGAACATTTTCCTTGTGGCCTCCCTTGTGCCTCGTATTATCCACGCGAGGCATGCAATAAAGGTCCAGAACACACAGCTGAATGATCACATCAGCTGTGTTTTATGTTCATAAATACCACAGGACAAACTGTATCACACACATTTTATGCTCAATGTGGCTAATTGAGTTCAAAATAGACTTGTGAATCATAGCTGAAACGTATTTATTTCCCAAGTAAAAGATAAAGTCAAAGTTTGATAGTCTCGACCTCATTTTTCTTGAAAATTTTTTTTGGTGACAAGAAATAAGTTCCTCAGACTGACTTTATTTGTGAGGAGCTTTTTGAGATGACAGAAGTTGATTCCCCCACCCTCCCTGCTACTTTTGAAAAAAGGTAAGAGTTATAGTTACTATAGAAAAGCAATTTGAGAGAAGACCCGGTCTCATAGGTTGATGGGAGTAGTCAACAATCAAATTAGGCTGGGATTAAATTGCAGGGTGTCTTTATGTTAATGGAAATGCAAGTTGTTACCTGTAAAATGAGGACAAAGGACTGGAGTCTCATATTGCTCTATAGAACATTTTACTATGGTCCTCATCCATATAGCACATGAAAATTTTATTCCTCCTGCAAGTCCCTGGTATTTGCTTAGTAAATCTCTTCTCTCGGGATTTAGGCTTTAAGCATTTGTTTTAATTACTTGTTTTCTAATCTGTTTGCTCTACTTTGGGTCCCTTTGTCATTAATTAAATATATCTACACTTTTCAATTCCTGAAATATGGTACCTGGAATGTTATCTTCCTTCTGTAGTCGCATAATAAAAGAACTTGCCTCGTTTTCCCTGCGAAACAATATTGAGTGCTGAGATTTGATGTATTGTTTTGTTCTGCTCCATTGTCTAATAATATGATAAACTTCCTCCAGCCTTGAGATAAGATGGAAGACAAATGAAAGGTCTGGAAGCCTGAGAACACTTGGGGAATCAAAAGCCGTGTCAGAATCTGGATTTTAAAACACAGACCAGAGGGCTTAGCTCTCCTGGAGAACAGAGACAAATACCATTCAAGGGAAACACAGAAACAGCCTGTGAAATATGGGCTGTGATTCCTAGGGAAAGTGCTTTTGGAATTCGAGGAACTTGACAAATTTCACCCTCTTCTATCCAATGCATCAGCAGGGTCCACCATGATGGAAATGTCCTGTCTTCTTTCTGGTTCTGTTCCCCTAAAATCTCTTCAGTTGGCACAATTCAGATGAAGATATTCTAAAAACCACGAGGAAGAAGATTCTGTCTGTCCATCAAGACTTTTACTGAACACCTAATATGTCACCTTATGCTTACTTGAAATAAAATTCTTCACCGCTGGGAGGTATAATCTAAAAATTTCACCTGATTTTTAAACTTATTTGCCTTTTCAATTTAGAAAGGTCCAAATTTGTGGGCTGTGTTCCTGTACCAAATAAACCCTGAACTCATCAGTACTGTTGGGACTACGAATTGCTTCCCTTTGCTTCTCCGGCACCACCCATTGTAACAATCTTATTTTTTACTCTTCCTTCACTTTCAGTTTTACCAGTTTCCCTTTTCACATTTTAAAGTTCACTTGCTTATTATCAGAGTTAGCCACCGACTTCTTTTCCTCTGTGCCCACCTCTTGGACATTCACTCTTCCCAGTCGCACAACTCTCAAGGATCAGCACGATGGTGCATCACTATAAACTGCAGAAGTCAGAAGAGCAAGGCAGGCTTGTGGCTACCATAGACCACATAGTAAAAGCAAAACAAAAACAGAGCAGAATCTTAAAGATGCTTAAGAAAATACGGGTGGTTCTAGATTTCCTACCATTGGATTTGTAAACTCCTGTGTGATGGTATAGAGTTTAATAATGTCCATTTTCATTTTCTGTACATCCTATACAATAATCATTGCTGATACCCAACAGGAGGAGAAAGGCATTTGCTCAGAGAATAGAGAAGATACTATACAGTGTTCATAATCTGTGATGTTAGTAGGATAAATGTACTAAAAGCAATTTCGACTTGCCATATTTTGACTGAACAAGATTTACTTAGATGGAAACCCACTGGAAGTAAAGTAGCATCTGTAGTAACATAATATAATTTGGTTACAACTAAGCCAAAGTAATTGACATCACTTAAATGAATTTTGTGACTTGAAGTTGTCTAGGTGGTATATATTATATGTTCATACAAAAACATATGTTCACATTATTATTATTGAATGAGTTGAATATAAACAGAAAAATCCTTGGCTAAGAGGGAGAAAATCTCATCAATTAAGAGTGAGTACTGCCCCTGGAGAGGACCAAGTTTCAGTTCCCAGCACCCATGACTGAAATTCTAGAGACAGAACACTTCTGGCCTCTGAGAGTACCTGCACCTGCCCTCTGCACAGGCTCCTGCAACACACATGCATGTAACTAAGTATGAAAACAAACCTTTACAAACTATGTCTTAGGCTGGTCGCGGGGGCACATGCCATTTACCCTGGCACTCAGGAGGCAGACACAGGGGAATGTCTGAATTCAAAGCTGGCCTCGTCTATATAGCAAGTCCCAGGCCACTAAGGGCTCCACCCTGTCTCAAAGAAAAGTCAGGAAGACTTCATAGAAATGAGTTATTTATCAGAGTTTTGTAGTATCATTTGGTGAGGCTGGAGAGAGGCATTTACACATGGTAAAAAGCACATACCAAAGGCCCTTTTGTTCTTTGTCTAATTTGTCCTCCACACTTCTATATTCTCTGAGACAGACATTACCAAATTATACCCACAGACTAACTCTGGCTTATCACTTGTTCATTTTATTTATAAGTAATTAATACTTTACAATTATTCTTTGAAATTTTACACATTTTTGCAATGTTTCTTTGTTATAGAAAGTCTCCTGTTCCCCACAAGTCCCCCTACTCTCTTCAACACATCTCCCTACCAACTTGGACCTCTGTCATGAAGCTCAAGAGACATGTTCATGTCATGCCAATCGTTTGTATTTTCAGTCTATTATTAAATTAATCTCACATACAATCATATCTTTTGATGGCTTTTTAGCTTGTGTTTCTTGTTTGTTTAATTGTTTTAATAAATATTTAATATTTAACATTAATTAGAGTTTCTTCATGCTGAAGTATTTCTGGCTAGTGATATATTTTTACAGAAGCAATCTGTTTTCTCTACCATTAACACACCTTAAGAGCAAACTGTTATGGGCTGGAGAGACGGTTTTGTGGTTGAGAAGATGCACTGCCCTTACAAAGGGCCAGACCCTGTTTCCCTGCACCAATGTCATGTGATTTCCAATCTCCTGTAATTTTGGCCCCAGCGGATCCGATGTTGTCTTCTGACCTCCACAGACACCTGCACCCACATGCACATGCCCCCACACAGAAACACATATATACAATTTACAAAATAAACCATTTTTTAAAAAGCAAACTATTTCCATTATTTCTGATTTAATTCATTTTCTTAACTTCTGGTTGAGTTTTGTAAGTTCATCTGTGACCAATATTCTAAATTAGTTTAAGAATTCCTATGCTTCATGGTGTATCTAGCAAATGTGGTACCAACAATAAAGCACCATCGGCCTTCTTGTGGCCTCATCCTGCCTTAGTGGGAAAGCAGGGTTCAACTCTGATTTTCATATTTCTCATCAATCTGTTTCTGCATTTTCTGCTCTTTTACAACCTAGCAATTTAAAATGTTCTTTAACACATTGACATAGACTTTTAATTCCTTTCTACTCATCTTCCTATTGTTGCTAAATTATTCACCCTCAGTATCTTCATAGAGAAAAATGAAAGTTTGTTTTAAAATCTTATCTTCAAAGAATTTGTATTTGCTTATTAGGTAGGAATGAGCTGGACTTTTTAATTTTAGCATTGGGGAGGCAGAGACAGGTGGACCACTAAGTTTGAGGCCAGCATGGTCTACAAAGAGAGTTAAAGAACAATCAGGGCTACACAGAGAAGAAACCCTGTCTCAATCAAATAAAATAAAAATGTAAGAATATCAAGGAACTTTGCTAACTCTCGATTAAAAGAAAAAGAACAAAGGCTATGATAATTGTTATGTTTTAGGGATATATTGACAATGGCTCCCAGAAATTCATCTTTTAGAAGCTCAACCCTCAGGGTTGTAACATTCAGTGATAGAACTTCTCAGAATGGAGGCTTTGTAAAACGTGTTACGGATTTGGTCATGCTACCCTTGGAAGGGACCATGTCTTTTGCATGGGACCCCAGTTCCCACGAATCTATATTATTATTATTATATTTTGACCATGATTTTGCCTCCTTTAACTCTTCCCAGAGTCTATTCACTTCCCTACCCATCAAATTCATGTAGTCTCTCTTTTTCTAGTTCTATAAAATCTACAAGAAGACAAAAATAAAAATTAAATCAAAACAAATAATAAGACAAAGAATGCCAAAAACAAATCAAACCACAATGAAAAGCCCACAAACTAACCATGGAATTAGTTTCATGTTGACTCACTACTACTCCTGGAGATGAGGTTTGCCCTGCAATGTAGTTGATAAACTCAGTGATACTCAATTGTAGAAAACTTATTTTACCTTTGACAGTAGGTATTAGTTGCAAAAGTTTTTCAGTTGGGAATGGGACCCTTTGTCCCATCTTCCTTTCTTTGTGCTTAGACCCTGTATAGCTTTAACCTGTATAGATCTTGTGTATGCTGCCACAGTCTCTGTGAGTTTATCTGTACATCAGTTCTGTTGTATATGGAAGACACTATATCTTTGGAGTCATCAAACATCTCTGGTTCACAGAATCGTTCTGCCTTCTCTTCTACATAGGTCCCTGAGCTTAAGGAAAGAGGGTTGATGAAGACATCCCATTTTAGACTGGGTGATTTAGAGACTTTCATTGTCTGCATATTGTCCAGTGGGTCTCTGTGTTAATTCCCATCTACTGCAAGAAGTTTTTCTGATGCATGTTGATCAAGGCACTGATCTATGGGCATAGCAATATGTCATTAGAAGTCATTTTTTGCTGTTTTTTTGTTTTTGTTTTTGTTTTTAGCACAAATAGTAGGTTTTTCCATAGACTCATGACCTGTATAGTCTCAGGCTCTTGGCCACTTTATCAATGTCATGTATATGTTCCATCTCAAGGAGTGGAAATTAAATCCAGTCAAAAACAATTGGTTACTTCAATAATGTTTTTGTCATTATCATGTCAGTATATATTGTATATGGGTCACTGTTAAAGATTACATGGTTTGTAGCTGGTTGATACTGACAATTGCTTTTCTCTTCCAGTAACATGCAGATATCTTCCAGCACAATGAGTACTAGTTAGTAAGGGTGAAACTCCTAGTTGGACACCAGCTCAGCTTTTCCATGATCAGTGACATAAGTAAATGTTGTCTCCAGCATAGAGTCTTACCATCAACTTTGAGTATTTTTTATGACAACAAAAATGGTCGCAGAAAGACAATCATCACATATTGTCACCCATTCATGACTATGGTACCAGGAAAGTAAAGGGGGTGGAGGAGCAATAGAGAGGGAAATAGCAAGATTCAGGAGATATTAAGGGAAAGACAGGAAAAATTGTGGTAGGAGTTTAATTAGAGAGGGAAGTATCTCAATCAGTGTTCTATTGCTATAAAGAGGTACCATAACCATGGCAACTCATATAAATGAGAGAATTTAATTGGGGCTTGCTTGCAGTTTCAGAGGTTTAGTTCATTATCATCATGGTCAAAAGCATGGTGGCATGCAGACAGACATGGTGCTAGCGGAGTAGCTGAGACTTCTACATCCAGATCTGCAGGTAGAGGGGAAAGAGGGAGATTCCAGGCTTGGCATGGGCTTTTGAAATCCCAAAACTCACCCCTAGTGACATGCTTCCTCCTACAAGGCCACCCCTCCTAATTATTTCAAATAGTGCCACTCCTTGGTGACCAAGCACTCAACTCTAAGAGCCTATGTGGGCCATTCTTATTTAAAGCACCACACAAAGAGAGATGAATGCCAAAGAAAGGGAGAAGAGAGTAAAATAACAGTAGGTTTTTCTGAAAACGTTATGTTGATATATTACTATCTATCTATCCATCCATCATCTATCTATATCATCTATCCATCTAAATACATATAAGTCTGTGTATACCTGAATAATTTAAATAGAATTTCCCTATCTGGGCTGACAATGTTCTCCTTAAGAACCATATACTACTTAACAAAAGTTCCTACACCAGGCATAAGACTTCCTCCTTCAAGTTGTTGAGAGTTGTCCAAGAGACTCCCAAAATATTTTAGTTTATTGCTGTTGCCCTTCTATCTGAGGTAGAAGGGTAAGCCCATATTGCTGGAAGCTATGATTGACTTTGGACATAAACCCCAGAAGAAGACATGAAGTGGGTCTGTCCTGGCAACTTCCTCCCTGAGGACTAGAGTTCATGGTACCAGAAGGAAGCATGCAAGTATCCAAAGGAGGGAAGCAAACACTAGTCCTACCCAGCTATGGTACTTATGAACCACCACAACAACCAGCATGACACCATTACCCTAATGGTGCAATAGTGACATGTATTCGTTGGTTGTAACTAACAGATCTCTAACACATAATCTAAAAGCTGTAGGGCACTGTGGTTGAATATAACAATAGCAAAACATAAATTCTACATATCTTCTGATTAGAATTAGCAAGATATCTATTCTGGAAAGGTCTCTGCCTATTTGCAATGTAATTCTTGTCTGTGTGTTTTTTTTAAAACAGTGTTTCTCTGTCCTGGCTGTCCTGGAACTCACTCTGTAGAACACGCTGTCCTCAAACTCATAGAGATCTGCCTGCTTCTTGAGTGCTAGGATTAAAGGCATGGGCCACCACTGCTGGACTATAGCTTTTATTTTTAATTAATTAATTGCCTAATTAACTGATTAATTTTGGAGCATAAAGGGTTTATTTGACTGACTCCTCCTAGTTAAACATTGAAGAAAGTCAGGATAGAAACTCAAACAGGGAAGGATCCTAGAGACAGGAACTGATGCAGAGGCCATGGAGGAGTGCTACTTGCTTGCTTACTCATCATGGCTTGTTCAGCCTGCTTTCTTAAACCACCAAGATCACCAACCCAAGCATAGAACCACCCACATTGGGCAGAGCCCTTCCCTATCAGTCACTAATTAAGAAAATTTTCTATAGGCTTGCTTACAATCTTTTTTCTTATATAAAATGAAACACAAACATTTATTAAACATGTAGATTGTCAGAAGGTTCTCTCTCTATACCACCTTCTGACTGGCAGCAAATGATTTACAAACCATTATTAAGAAGACTGAAAGAAGAGTCACTCAAAGGAATTTTTGGACCTTTTTGATCCAGTATGTTACTGGATCAAATCTTCCAAGCCACTCAAACAAGAGATGGAATGGGGCAGGTGGATCAGAGAGAGAGGTGGCAGAGAGTCTAAGAGGTGGGGAGGGAGGGGAAACTGTGATCATGATGTAATATATGAAAGAAGAATGAAAAGATAGCATTAAAATGCATAATAGAAATAGAAGGTCAATGTCTGATATTAGTTTGTACCTGAATTTTTAGACATTTAGACAAGAAATGTGAATAAAAATAGGTAACATGATAATTCTTATTTATCTACTCTTCACCATTGTTCTAGCTATGGTATTCACTAAATGTCAGGAGACACGCACACATACAGAAAAAATAAGACATAACAAGAACAGAGAAGGCAGTGAGTGAGAAAATGATGTGAAGTGACAAAGAAATCAAGAGGTGTTGCTGATGCTGGAACCACCATCAGGGCATAGAAGTCTGGAGATTTCTTTGCAGTCTACAATGGAAATGTGCAAAATTTTGAAGAGAAACTCCCAAGTCCAAAACCATAAAAACAAAGTACTTAAGGATAAAGCTGACAAAATGTGGGAAGCATCTGTGGTGAAAGTTCCAAGCAGTAACGAGAACAGCCGAGGAAGAGATGATGGGGAGGGGCTTAGCTCTGTCCTTACTGAAGGCTTCGTAAGGTGTCAGCTCTTCCCAATCTGCTATCTAGAGTCAACTCAATCCCTAGCCAATACAAGCATACTAATTTAATGAGCATTGACAATTTTATCCTAAACTTTAAGTACAAATGCAGAGATTCCAAATTTGTCAAATAAATAGACTGGGGAAGCAAAGAAAGATATGTTGCATTTTCTGGCAAGTTAGACTAATGTATTTAGAGAGTTCCAGACCAATAAAAGCCCATGTGTCCAAAGAAGGTGGAAAACCTCAGAGAAATAATATCCAAGGTTACCCACTGATAGCAACACAAACCTGGATATGCGCACACACACACACACACACACACACACACACACACACACACACACGTGTGCATGCACACACACAGACAAATACCTATTGTTCCTTTTCACTTACATGACTTTTGAAAAAAGCAAAATACCTAAGATCAAACATTCAGTGAATGTTAGGAGTACTGATATCAGGAATGAAACTAACTATTAAAACTTTGAGGATATATAGATATATACATATATATATACATATATATATCACACATGAATATCTACAAATATATATAAATACACATATAGTAAATATATATTCAAGATCATTTATAAATAATGAATTTAAAAGTAATGAATATTCTTCTATTTAAGTTGAATCTCAGCTGTTCTAAGATCATAAACAGAATTCTAATTTCTCTCTAGTGCATCAGAACTATTTTTAGTTGGCAAAACCATCTCAATTCCCTATCTTAAACACACATCCACACGTTTCCTCTAGGGCTGTATGGATATTCTGATGAAACTGGCCTGTCTATTGTCCTCCATACTGGAAATCCATGACTTAATTTTGATTCCTTTATTGTGCTCACTAAATGAACACTTCAGTAAATTGCCACATTTCAATAAATTGACATTTCTTTTGAGGACGGTTTCTCTAAGGCTCCTGAGCCTATTGCTGCTCACCATGTATTTTTCCTGCTTTATTCTGTTTCTAGACATCATTGAATTTTCTCTTTGTTTTCACAACTCTCTTTTATACCATGCCCGAGTCTCTACCTGTCATCATCCCAATCACATACTTTTGTCAGGTTAATATTCTCAGGCAAGCGCTATAAGTGTGAGCCTGTTTCTGCTGTTTATTAGATCTTTTATCTCAAGAAATTTAATTTCTTTTAGATTTCTTTTTCACAAAATGCACTCAGTCATTTAGAGAATAAATTTTTATTAAACATTCATTGATTAGCAATGGTTCTAGGTCCTTCAGTGATGGGAAAATATCTCTGTTTTTGCAGAGATAATTTTCTAGTGATGGAAGGCAAAGATGAAACAATTACAAAATAACATAAGATAATAAAATAAAAATTAAAATCATTAATTTTAGATGCTTGTTAACTTCTCTAGAGAAACTATATTGGGATATAACATGCTCAGGTAGTTTAAGTGAAGAGAATTTGTTTGATTAGCTTAGATTTGGTAAATAGTCAAAAGCTCTCCTGATATTTTCAGTGGGATCCATTAAAAGAATATGCTTGTCACAGTATAGTCATGAGCAGAATTGGGAGGGATCATTCAAGAAAGTACATAGTCAATACAAATGTCTTGAGGAGAAAGAGTTTGGTAGGAAGAAAGAGGGCTACTTGGCTGGAGTGGTAGTGAATGAAATCAGAGAGGGGGGAGATGGAAATGAGCCCAGGGAGCTAACCTTAGCTTACCCAAGACCTTCTGGAACATGAAGTGTTGTTGTTTCACAGCTAAATGCAACAGAAAGCAAATGGAGAAATTTAAGCTGTGTGTTTAACTATCAGTTTTGTGTACCTAAAAACAATCCTGATAAAATGAATCTATTAAGAGAAAGAAAAAGAGAGAGAAAAAATTATCAGCCACACACACACAAAAGTAAAAAGTGAAGATAAAGATAGAATGGTAGTGGTTGACATGTTGAAAATTGTTTTTTATTATTATTTATTTTTATTAATTAGCTGATTAATTAATTATTTTCCAACCCATTCAGTTTTCCCTCCCTCCCTCCAATACTTTTGCTCTTATTTTATTTTATTTTAAAAAGAAGCAAACTATCATTTTTCATTTTACATTCCAATCCCAGTTCCCAATCCCTCACCTCGTCCCACTCCCTCCACTTTCCCACACCCCACCTCCTATCCACTCCTCAGAGAAGGTAAGGCACATTGACTTGAGGAAGGTCCAAGGCTCTCCCTACCATATCTAGGGTGAGCAAGGTATCCATCCAAAGAGAATGGGCTCCTAAAAGCCAGTTAAAACAGTAGGGATGAATCCTGGTGCATCTGCAAGTGTTCCCGCAGTCTGCCCCAGCCATACAACTGTCACCCACATTCGGAGAATCTAGTTTGGTCTTGTCTAGCTTGTAAGTTCCCATTAGTTCAGGTAAACTGTTTCAGTGGGTGTCCCCATCATGGTCTTGACCTCTTTGCTCATACTCTCACTCCTCCCACTCTTCTACTGGACTTTGGGAGCTCAGCTCAGTGCTCTGCTGTGGGTCTCTGCCTCTGTTTCCATCAGTTGCTGGAAGAAGATTTTATAGTGACATTTAAGATATTCGTCAATCTGACTACGGGCAAGGTCAGTTCGGGCACCCTCTCCACTATCGCGTAGGGTCTCAGCTGGGGTCATTCTTATGGATTTCTGGGAATTTCTCTAATGTCAAGTTTCTTGCTAGCCCCATAATGGCTCCCTCAATCAAAATATCTCTTTCCTTGCTCTCCATCTCTGTCCTTCCTCTACCTCAACTATTCCCTTTCCTTAAGTTCTCCCTCCCATCTCCTTCTTCCCTCCTCCTCCCCTTCTGCTCTCTCTTCTCCCCCAACCCACCCCCATTCTCCCAATTTTGTCAGGAGACCTTGTCTATTTCCCCTTCCCTGAGGGATTTGTATATGTTTTTCTTAGGGTTCATCTTGTTACTTGTCTTCTTTAGGGTCGTGAACTTTACTTTACAGGTAGTATCCACTTATGAGTGAGTACATACCATATTCATATTTCTGGGTCTGGGTTACCTCACTCAGGATGCTTTTTTTCTATTTCCATCCATTTACATGCACATTTCAAGATGTCACTGTTTTTTACTGCTGAGTAGTACTACATTGTGTAAATGGACCACATTTTCTTTATCCATTCTTCAGTTGAGGGGCATCTAGGTGGTTTTCAGATTCTGGTTACTACAAACAATGCTGCTATTAAAATAGTTGAGCACGTCCTTGTAGTATGATTGAGCTTCCTTTGGAAATATGCCTACAAGTGGTATTGCTGGGTCCTAAGTTAGGTTGATTCCCCATTTTCTGAGAAACTGCTATACTGATTTCCAGAATGGTTGTACAAGTTTTCATTCCCACTAGCAATTCAGGAGTGTTCCACTTACTCCACATCCTCTCCAGCGTAAGCTATCATTGGTGTTTTTGATCTTAGCTATTCTGACTGGTGTAAGATGGTATCTAAGAGTTGTTTTGATTTGCATATCCCTGATAGCTAAGGATGTTGAACATTTCTTTAAGTGTCTTTCGGACATTTGAGATTCTTCTTCTGAGAATTCTCTGTTTAGATCTGTATCCCATTATTTAATTGGATTATTTGGAATTTTGATGTCTAATTTCTTGATTTATTTATATATTTTGGAGATCATCCTCTGATGTGGAGTTGTTAAGGATCTTTTCCCATTCAGTAGGCTGCCTTTTTGTCTTATTGACTGTGTCCTTAGGTGTACAGAAGATTCTCAGTTTCTGGCAGTCTTATTTATGAATTGTTTCTCTCAGATCTCTGCTACTGGGGTTATATTTAGGAAGTGGTCTCCTGTGCCCATGTATTGAAGGCTACTTCCCACTGTCTCTTCTATCAGGTTCAGTATGGTCAGAGTTATATTGATGTCTTTAATTTATTTGTACTTGAATTTTGTGCATGGGGATAGATATGAATCTATTTGCATTCTTCTATGTGTTGACATCCAGTATGCCAGCACCATTTGTTGAAGATGCTTTCTTTTTTCCATTGTATAATTTTAGCTTCTTTGTCAAAAATCAGGTTTTCATAGGTGTGTGGATTAATATCCCAGTCTTTGATTCAATTCCATTCGTCAACCTCTTTGTTTTTATTCCAATACTAAGCTGTTTTCATTACTGTAGCTCTATAATAGAGCTTGAGGTCAGGGATGGTGAAGCCTCCAGATATTTCTTTATTATACAGGATTATTTTCCGTATCCTTGGTTTTTTGTTTTTCCATATAAAGTTGAGTATTGTTCTTTCAAGGTCTGTGAAAAATTGTGTTGGGATTTTGATGGGGATTACAATTGAATCTATAAATTGTTTTTCGTAGGATTGCCATTTTATTATGTTGATCCTACTTATCGAAGAGCATGGGAAATCTTTTCATTTTTTGGTATCTTCAGTTTCTTTCTTCAAACACTTAAAGTTCTTGTTGAACAGGTCTTTCACTTCTTTGGTTAGTGTTACCCCAAGATATTTATGTTATTTGTGGCTACTGTGAAGGGTGATGTTTCTCTGATTTCTTTCTCAGCTTCTTTATCATTTGTATATAGGAGGGCTGCTGAATTTTTTGAGTTGATCTTATATCCTGCCACATTATTGAAGGTATAAATAGCTGTAGAAGTTCCCTGGTAGAGTTTATGGGGTCACTTATGTATACTATCATATTGTCTGGAAATAGCAAAAGTTTGACTTCTTCCCTTCTAATTTGAATCCCCTTGATCTCCTTTTTTTGTCTTATTGCTCTAGTCAGAACTTCAAGAACTATGTTGAACAGATAAGGAGACAGTGGGCAGGCTTGTCTTCTTCCTGATTTTAGTGGAATCGTTTTGAGTTTCTCTCCATTTAATATGATATTGGCTGTTGGCTTGCTGTATACTTTTTTATTTTGTTTAGATATGTTCCTTGTATCTCTGGTATCTCCAAGACCTTTATCACGAAGGGTGTTGGATTTTGTTGAATGCTCTTTCAGCATCTAATAAGAAGATCATTTGGTTTTTTTCTTTCAGTTTATTTATATGGTAGATTACATTGATAGATTTTCATATGTTTAACCATCGCTGCATTTCTGGGATGAAGCTGACTTGATCATGGTGGATGATATTTTTTTTGATGTGTTCTTGGATTTGGTTTGCCAGTACTTTATTGAGTATTTTTTGTATTAATGTTCATGAGGGAGATTGGTCCGTAATTCTCTTTATTGGTTGAGTCTTTGTGTGGTTTCGGTACCAGGGTAACTGTAACCTCATAAAAAGAGTTTGGAAAAGTTCCTTCTGTTTCTATTATGTGGAACAATTTGAGGAGTATAGGTATTAGCTCTTCTTTGAAGTTCTGGTAGAATTCTGTACTGAAATCATCTGATCTTTGGCTCTTTTGGGTTAGGAGCTTTTTGATAACTGCTTCTATTTTTTTAGAGGTTTAGGTCTATTCAAATTCACCTGGTCTTGATTTAATTATGGCATGTCTTTCCTATCCAGAAAGTTTTCTATTTCATTACATATTTTAATTTCGCTAAGTACAGGATTTGTAGTATGATATGATGATTCTCTGGATTTCCTCGGTGTCTGTAGTTATGTTCCTCTTTTCATTTCTAATTCTGTTAATTTGTATGTTCTCTCTCTGCCTTTTGATTAGTTTGAATAAGAGTTTATCTATTCTGTTAATTTTTTTCAAAGAACCAGCCTTTTGTTTCCTTGATTCTTTGTATTGTTTTCATTGTTTTGATTTTACTGATTTTAACCCTCAATTTAATTATTTCCTATCATCTACTCCTCCTAGGTGAGTCTGCTTCTTTTTGTTCTAGAGCTTTCAGGTGTGCTGATAAGTCACTAGTGTGGATTTCTACATTTTCTTTATTTAGGCACTTAGTGCTTTATGAACTTTCCTCTTAGCACTGCTTTCATAGTGTCCCATAGGTTTGGGTATGTTGTACCTTCATTTTTGTTGAATTTTAGAAAGTCTTTAATTTCTTTCTTTATTTCTTCCTTGATCCCGGGTTCGTTCAATTGAGCACTGCTCCATTTCCATGAGTTTGTAGGTGTTCTGCAATTGTTGTTAACTTCTAACTTTAAACCATGGTGATCCAATAAGATACAGGGGGTTAATCCAATTTTTTTTGTATCTGTTGACCAAGTATGTGGTCGATTTTGGAGAAGTTTCCATGAGGTGCTGAGAAGAGGATATATTCTTTTGTCCTTGGGTGGAATGTTCTGTATATGTCTGTTAAGTCCATTTGAGTCATGATATCTGTTCGTTCTCTTATTTCTCTGTTATGTTTCTATATGGTTGACCTGTCCATTGTGGAGAATGGGGTGTTGAAGTCTCCTACTATTAGTGTGTGGGGTTTGATGTGTGATTTAAGCTTGAGTAATGTTTCTTTTACATATGTAATTGCTCTTGCAATTGGGGCATAAATGTTTTGTTGAGACTTCATCTTGATGGATTGTTACTGTGATGAGTGTCCTTCTCCATCTCTTCTGATTGATTTTTGTTGGAGTATTAGATCAGCACAAATAAACAACCTAGCCAGCTCAATAGGAACAGGTATTTTTAATGAATGAAAAGGGGGGAATCTTATGCTACTCACGCCGAAGTCCTATCCATCCGGTGGACACCGCATGGAGAGAGAGAGAGCACACCTGTGTTTTCTCGATTTTCTACCTGGGGTCCAAGTGGCCATACCCCAACTTGATGTGATTGGTTAATGGCTTTTACCCCATCATCTCCCCCTTTTCTTTAAACAAGATCAATCCAAACCCAACACAGCTATATACAATAGGAACAGACACCAAATACAAAATTACCAACAATAAACAATATTAAGTAAGGAATGCATAACAAAAGTTTTCATAAACATTTTATTTTAAGGAATCTAACTATTGTATTGAAATTAAGCTTGGCTAAATTGTGAGGAAGGTAACTATGATTATTTGATCTTTAACTCCATCAAATATCTGAGAAGGGAAACAATATTACTTGAATAGACAGGAAGTGTAATCGGGAAACTTCCAAAATATGCAACAAATGACAGAGACAACTGACTACCTGGGCAGTCACCCAAAGTTTCATTTGCAATGTTGAAGCGACCAACTTTGGCTAAGGCCTAAAGTAACTGATATACCATTTTTAAAGGTAAGAAACTTTTTAAAACTATCTTACCCTGTCTTGGCAGGATATGACAGTTTTGTTTTATCCATTTATGGATACTCTGTATCTCTGTCAGTGGTTGAGGTATGGGCATTTCTTTGTCCAGAGGCTAGTTCTGCCAAGAAGAAAGGCTCCAGGTGGAGTTTCTCTGGTGCTCAATATTCTCTCAGCAATAGATTGGTGCTGCCAGGAGTGATTGCGTCTCATTGTCATGAAACTACGAAACTTAGATTAAAGGCCATTTTCTACAGCTCCTTGAAGAGGTTGAAGATTATCTATCTATACAGAATATAATCTCTATGTGTCTAAAGAACCTGATTCGTTTAATTATAAATATAACAAATGTAGATGACTATTGTTCTATAATTTTTGATACCTATGGCGCCAGATGTCGGAGTATTAGATCGGCACAAATAAACAACCAAGCCAGCTCAATAGGCACGGGGTATTTTTAATGAATGAAAAGGGGGGAATCTTACGCTACTCACACTGAAGTCCTATCCATCCGGTGGACACCGCATGGAGAGAGAGAGCACACCTGTGTTTTCTTGATTTTCTACCTGGGGTCCAAGTGGCCATACCCCAACTTGATGTGATTGGTTAATGGCTTTTCCCCCATCAGATTTTAGTTAGAAGTTTATTTTGTTAGATATTAGAATAACTACACCCACTTGTTTCTTAGGTCCATTTTATTGGGAAATCTTTTTCCAACCCTTTATCTGAGGTAAAGTTTGTCTTTGAGGTTGAGGTGTGCTTCTTGTATGCAGCAACACAGAAGGATGGATCCTGCCTTCATATCCATTCTCTTAGCCTGTGTCTTTTTTATAGGTGAATTGAGTCCATTGATATTAAGAGATATTAATGACCAGTGATTGTTAATTCTTGTTTTTTTGTGGTGTTAGTATTTATGTATTTCCCTTCTTTGTGGTTTGCTGGTGTTAAGGTTATCTGTTGCCTGGGTTTTTGTGGGTATAGTTAGATTCCATGGGTTAGAGTTTTCCTTCTAGTGCTTTCTATAGGCCTGGGTTTGTAGATAGGTATTGTTAATATCTGGGTTTGTCTTGGAATATCTTGTTTTCTCCATCCTTGGTGATTGAAAGCTCTGCTGGGTATAGTAGTCTGGGATTGCATCTGTAGCCTCTTAATGTCTGCAGCAAATCTGCCCGGAACCTTTTGGCTTTCATTTTATTTCCACGTAGAAGTCGTAAAGTGGGATTCCCCTCTGTATGCTGTGAATACCATTGGTGAATAAAGAAACTGCTTTGGCATGTTGATAGGGCAGAACTTAGGTAGGTGGGGAAAACTAAACTGAAGGCTGGGAAAAGAAGACAGAGTCAGAGAGAAGCCATGTAGCCCCTGGCGGAGACAGACGCCAGATGGAACTTTACCTGGTAAGCCACAGCAACGTGGCGATACACAGATTACTAGAAATGGGTTAATTAAGATGTAAGAGTTAGCGAATATAAAGCTAGAGCTAATAGGCTAAGCAGTGATTTAAATAATATGGTTTCTGTATGATTATTTTGGGGCTGAGCAGCTGGGAACAAACAAGTGGCCCTCCTTACAACAAAATCAGGTATATAATTCTGATGAGTCTGCCTTTATATATTACTTGGCCTTTTGCTTAGAAGCCCTTAAAATTTCTTTATTATATATGCTTTACATTTTAATTATTTTATGACAAGGGGACCTTTTTTATCTAGTTTATTTGGTGTTCTGTAAGCTTCTTGTACCTTCATAGGGATATCTTTCTCTAGGTTTGGGAAAGTTTTCTTCTATGATTTTGTTTAATATATTTTCTGTGCTTTGAGCTGGAGTTCTTCTCCTTCTTTTATTCCTATTATTCTTAGGTTTGGTCTTTTCCTGGTGTCCCATATTTCCTGAATGCTTTGTGTTAAGAATTTTTTTAGATTTAATGTTTTCTTTTACCAATGAATCTATTTCCTCTATTGTATCTTCAACACCTTAGTTTTTCTCTTCTATCTCTTGTATTCTGTTGGTTATACTTGCTGCTGTAGTTCTTGTTCATTTTCCCAGATTTTCCATATCAGAATTCACATTGCCTCTATTTCAGTCTTCAAGTCTTGAACTGTTCAAACTGTTAGCTTTATCTCTTTGATTGTTTTTTCTTATGTTTTTTGGGGGGTTCCTTAAGAGACTTATTGATTTATTCTATTTTTTGTTTGTGTTTTCCTCCATGTCTTTATTGGATGTTTCATTTCCTCTTTAAACTTCTCCATCATCCTCATAAAGTTACATTTAAAATCGTTTTCTTCTGCTTCTTCTGGGTTAGGATGATAAAGTCTTCCTGTTGTATGACCACAGGGTTCTGGTGTTACCATATTGATTTTCAGGTTGTTGAATGAATTCCTGCTTTGGTGCCTCTCCAACTCTTCCTCCAACTGGTGCCAGCAATGTCTTTGCCTCTTGGTTCAATCCTTGCAGTGGCTGTCTGTGACTTTGGGGACTCTTTTTGGTCTGCTTTGTACTGCCGGTGTTTCAGGGAGCCATTGAAGTCTCTCTTGACCTGCTCTCTTGCTCCACTCTCTTGATCTACTCTCTTTGTTCACTCTCTTGGTCCGCTCTCTTTTACTCTCTTGGTCCACTCTGTGCAGTCACAGTGTGTGCTTTAGAGTTCCTCTTTTGCTCCTCTCTCTGTAGCCACAGCCTCTATTTCAGAGTTCCTGTGAGGTCATGGTGAAATAAGAGGGTTTGGGGGCAGAGCGGGACTTGTAGCTTTCAGGATCCAATCAATGTGGTAAGTGTGTTGGAGCAGCCTACCTGCAGGAAGCTTGCCTGCTGGCTGACTAGAGAAGCTGAAGTGGGTGGGAAGGTGTCCAAGATTTTGCTCTGGTATGGAGGAGGGCCTAGAGAGTGGGGTGCCCTGCCAGGTGGATGGTTATTCAGTTGTTGGTCCTCTCTGTGAAGTTGCAACTGGTGTTTCATGTCAGGTTACGGGAGGTAGGAGGATTTAGGGGTTGAGTGTGACTTGTAGCTTACAGGGTCCGATGGATGGGATGGGTGTGTTGGAGCAGCCTACCTGCTGGAAGCTTGCCTGCTGGTTGACTAGAGAAGCTGAGGCAGGTGGGAGAAGAGCCCAGGTATGGAGGGCCTAGAGAGTGGTGTGCCCCACTGGGTGGGTGGTCATTTCACCTCTTGGTCCTCTCTGTGTAGTTGTAGCCTGTGTTTCAGAGTTCCTCTGAGGTCACAGAGGATAGGAGGGTTTTTGAAAATTGAATAGATTTCACCAGTTGTCAATGTTGATCTTTGAGGGTTTGCTGTTATACAAAGACAAATGAAGAAAATTGTATATTATTTTAATATATTTGCCTCAACTTCTGGAGTGATGGTGACATACTTCAATTAATTGGCAAATATTCAAAAGAAATCACATTTGTGAAGTGTTTCTAGAATTTGACTTTGAACACATTAATCATGAGGTACTTGCAAATTATTCAGCTGGATTCCTGAGCATAAATATCTGAAAAGCCAAAGTTTGATAGCAGAGCCTTGAGCTGAGGGCAGTAGTTAAGATCCTTGACATGAATTAGCAGCCATCATAAAATATATAGAATTAAAAATAATAGTCACTGAAGATACTACAGGGAAGAGAGCATAGAGTAGGCATAGAACTGAAACCCTGGGCATTCAAAACATAGATTCTGGCTGGGGAAAGGGATGGGAAATTTGAAAACTAGCAACACACATGCCGGAATGAGAGTTCTACAAAGGAAAGAACAATCAAATATGTTCAATATTATAAGTGCAACAACATATGTCTTAGGAGATCTTGGCACACACTGATTTAGCAGAGAGTAAGATGAAGGGAGAACAGAATTTTCAAAGTTATAGTTGAATATAACATTGTACCAAGGATAAAATAATTTCCCTAAAATGCTAGAGAATTAACTTTTGACTGATATTATCTTTTGGGATAAGTTTAAATGATAGTAGATTTAGGAGGCAGTTTTGAAAAGTGAGATTGGGGTCTCTATGTCTCAATGAAAGGAACAAAAAGAACTACTGTTAAAATGGGTCAGTAGAGGAAAAGATATGAGCTAGCATTGTTGGTGTGGTTGACAAACAAAAGATCAAGTTATGTTGATATATCAATGCAGAAAGCCTACTGCTATTGTCAAAAGACGACATTGTAGCAAATAATCTAGATCTAGTTGGCTCTTATTTGGAATTCATAAATCCAGCATAGAATGTGAGTTCCCTTGAACAATAATAGGTAGGTGGGAACAAAGAAGAATGCGAGTTCTCCCTGAACAGCAGCAGGCAGGTGGGATCACAGAAGAATGGGAGTTCCCACTGAACAGTAGCAGGCAGGCGGGATCACAAGCAGAATTGCAAGAAAGGGTGATACATTAACATGGGGTGCTTTATAAGGAAAATATTTACTAGGTATATCTGCTTTCTCAGTGTTTCTGTTTGATATATTCTACAGTGTTTGGTTTCAGTGAAATCATTTGGATTTGGACTAGGTCTTTGAAGTCTAGTACGGAATCTCAGTTTGTTCTTACATAATTTTAATACTGTAAATGTATGAGTTATTTGTGCAATTAAGACAATGTCATAAATAAAATTATACTCTAGCCTCATTTTCTTCTTACTGGAGATATGGAAGTAGAGAAAAAGATGTCTGGGGGTGTTCAGAAGTGTTCTAAATTCTAAATTTATGAGGATATTCCTTGTCCAGGGCAGTGACTCATCTAGTTCGAAGTTTCTAATTAATAAAAGTCTTGAGCTAGATTAAAATCTGCTACTGTGGGGGAAAAAAAAACTAATGAAAGAAATTTACCTAAACCACTTCTATTTTTCTTTATTTGCTCTGTGATAACTTTGTAGTGACATTTATGTAAACCTAACTTATATGCAAATTTATGTTAATGATATAACTGAGACTTAGAATCTAAATTGACAATGGGGTAAAAGCAATGTATTCTGAGCAAAGCTTTGTTAATGTTGGCCTTTCAGAAAGTAATCTTGAAATATCAATGAAATTACTCATAGAGCCTGTGTGTTCAGGTCATGTGGATTGAGTCTATGGAGATTTTTTTTATATTTATTCGACATCACTGAGCTTATAAGAGATATGAACAAAGAGAATTTTCAAAAGATAAACTTTTAAAAATTAATAGAGTCACTTCCCATTCCTGCCATTCAAACCTTTCTATTCTTTTCTCCTTAAGTGGTTAGAGAAAATATAATTTATTTTGACATTGCCTTTAATCAATTGTAGGCTAACTTTTGATTTCTAACAGATTATTCATAGAATTAACTTTAAATCCCAGACAAAAATGAACTTTCAGAATATTTTTTCCATAGAAACTAAGGCAAATATTTTTGTGTCATTGATATGGGATGTGTAGATACTTCCATCTCAGTGTTAATAAACACAAATCCAAGAAGTAGAACCTGAACTGCCAGGATGAAGGGATAATGAAAGATTTTGCTTAAGGACAGGGTGAAGAGGAAAGGTCTTGGGAAGCAAGGTAGAGAAAGGGCATAGAACACAGCACTAATGAAACAAATCTGCTCCAAATCAAAGGAAGAAACCTCTTCGTGGGTTCTTGGAGTGATCCAGGCCCTGAAAGTTTTAGCAGTCATCAGGAAGTCTTTCTAAAGAAAATATTTTCTCTGTGTTTTAAGAAATACTTTGTTATTTCATATAAGATACAGTTAAAAGACCAGTTCATTTTGGGAGACATAATGATATTTTCCTGAGTCTTATAGGATTTGTAACTGTGATAGGAGTAGAAGAATAAAGAATTAAAGGATAGGCATAATCCATATATTTTTGACAAGGAAAAGACTTGATTTTGACTTTCATTGATAATCGAACATAAGCAAAAAGCTCTATGCCCTAATAGTCTGTTGTCTCTGCATGTGTCTCCATCTTGTTTTCTCTCTCTATATAAATATCTACTGTATATCTATATTGAATATTTAGTGCATATCTAGCTATCTATCTACACACACAAACACATACACATATAAAATAATGTGTGTGTTGTATAATTCCTCTTAGGTCTTAGTCTCTTGGAAAGTAGGTGGGGTTTTTAAGAAGATATTGATTTATTACATCTTGGGTATTAGAATAGATTATTCTAGATAAATTTGATCACTAAATAAATAACATATTTGGTTCCTAATTTGTATGTTTCTCTTCATAATACATTTCTTAATGCACATACATTTTTAGGCCTACACATCATAGTTACTGTCTTACTTGGTTTGCTTCATTGTATTTGTGATTGTCGTAGACACAAAGTTATTTGTAATGGTGGTATGGTCTAATCATTTTACCAGCCTCCACAGCTGCACTGCTGTGTGTTCTAAGCACGGTGAACATATGCCTGCATTTATTGCTGTGTATAAGGCTTTCTTTTGCTGTATTACTTATAAAAATGAATACATATAGATAGTCTACTGAGGCAATATCATAATAACATGATATGGATTTCCCAATCATGATCTGCAATTGTAGTTACCTGCACAGAACCTACACAACATCAGGCGAGGCAAAACCCTGACAGAGATGGGGTAGATGATCTTCAGGCTTACCACACACTGAGAAGAAAGTGGCAGTGCAGTGCTCAGGGAGGATAGAAGAGTCTATTGAGAATATGAATTCAGGTACACGTCTCATGCTCCAGAGACTAACCCTATATTCATGAAATTATGAACTCATAGGACTTAGTGGTTTATCTAAAAAATCATGAAGTAGGGAGGGGGAATTATAGGAGAGATATAAGAGGAATTGGGGAAAATTAGGAGTTGATATGGATTCTATTCCAATGGGTACACATATGAAATTCTTACTTTTTTAAAAACTAAATTGATAATTTTATAAATGCGACTAGAAAATTAGATGTTTAATTTCACACTCTGTATGGAGTATTCCCAATGACCAACTAGATACTAATATTGCATGATGGGGTTATGTAGTTTTGAATCATATTGACAGTTCACACAAACTATAATAAAAATACATGCAAAAGTAGGGAGAAAAAAGACCAAAGCAACTCTGATTTCCAGAAAAGCAAGCATTGAAGCAATTCCTACAAAGAGTAATTGCATATTTTAAGTAAAATAACTGTAAAAGGCAGGCACATGCATATGCACATGCACACACCGAGTCATATGGAAGCACTCGAGAGTGACCAAGAGCAGGACAGACACTGGAGGGAATTCATTTCTTTAAAAGAATGAAGGTTGAGTGAAATCTGCTTTGTTGGGGTGTGCTGTGATTAGAGCTCAGACAGAGAGCTGTAGCTCTCTCATCTGAGGAATCCGTGCTGGATCTCGATCTTGAAAAGCAGTTGACGATTGAGAGAAGCTGCAACAGAAACAAAAGAGCAGTACAATCAAGAGCTGTACAAATCTGCATCTACCACCTGAAGCCTTTGGCAGGTCACTGATGTGTGCA
Source organism: Ondatra zibethicus (assembly GCA_004026605.1). Classification (NCBI taxonomy): domain Eukaryota; kingdom Metazoa; phylum Chordata; class Mammalia; order Rodentia; family Cricetidae; genus Ondatra; species Ondatra zibethicus. Next base: position 39,509 of record PVIU01009237.1, read on the forward strand.
CGGATGGGACATGCTCCAGGGAGTCCAGTGGAACAATGACTAAGTGGAAGACTGTCCTGAGGAGAAATTCTGCAGCTGATCTCCACAGGCAAAGAACTTTAGGCACTGGCCATATCAAGTTAGAGAGAGTCTGAGACTAAGTGAAAAATTAAAACAAATCATTCATTCCAAAGTCTAAAACCAGGTTTTGACAAGGTTAAAAGAACCTGTTGGTAATATTATTGGCTGGCAGAACAAAACTCAAGAAACTGTCAGAGAAAGATGAAAGAATCCAGGCTCTGGCATACCAAAATAAGAAAATATGGTCCATGAGAAAAATGCATTAATAGAACAGAACTACAAGTTATCTTCATATTAGAATTATCAGTCAAGGGAAATAAAATTACTATGATGAATGCAAAATCAAATACATGGTGGAAGATATTTTGAGAGATGGACAGTTGGGATTGAATAGATGGCTTAGTGACTGAGTGCTTGCTGTATGTACTCTTTAGCACCCAAATAAACTCTGAGTGCTAGAGAGCCCTTCTGAAACTCCAGCACAGAGATGGAAACTGAAGATCCTGGGGACACACAAGGTCAAATCAGCCTATTGGAAATAGCAAACTGCAGGTTCATTGAAGATCCACTGATTTAAATAATAAGCTGAAGAACAAGAGAGAGAGAGAGATACCCAATATCAACTTCTGACTTCCAAATGCACACCCATATCTTTACACACACATGTGCATATACCACAAATACACTGAAACAGGAGAGAGAGACTTAGTAAATAACCTGAAAACTAAAAGAACTAGCCAGGAAACAAGTGATTAGAACATAGTATGGGAAATTGAAAGCATGACTAAAGAGCTTAGTATCAAAAAAGAAAAATATGAAACCATAGCTCGATGACTAATACATAGAAATTAGCCAAAATAGCAAGTTTTTCTGTGATCAAATACTCAGAAAAACATAACTTAAGTAAAGAGGGATTCATTTTTGCTCAGTTTGGTGGTATAGCCATTGAGGATGGGGAAGTCAAAGCTGTAGGAACTTGAAGCAGCTGGACACTGTATTGCCCATGAGGGAGAAGAGAGCAGTGGATGCTGCTGCTTGGCTTTCTCCTTCTTTGTTCAGTCCAGGACTAGTTCATGGAAGGTTTCTATCCACTCTTAGCGTTGTTCTTTGAAACTCAATTAACCCTTTCACAATGAGCCCTTGCAGGTATGTGGACATATTTGTCTCCTAGGTCATTCTAGGTGTTGCGAATTTGACAGTCAATATTAAGTATCACAAATAAAGAGGACATTATCAATAAATTCACTTATATAAGTGACAACATAAAATATCTCATAAGCAGAAAAACAGAAGTCCAATAATGAAAAAAAGCTAATGATAAAAAAAATGTGGTGGAGGAAGATCACTGAAATAGAACCTATATTTGATTAATCACAATTGCTAGCAGACCTGGAAATCTCATCTAACTCTCACAGTAATAGCACAAAGGAAATCATATTTAATTATGTCGTACTTAACAAGGCAGAATGAGGACATTTTCAACTGAACTAGAGTTCAGATTTAAAAAAAAACTGACATAGTTCGTTCTATTTATTTCCAAGGACAGATACGAAATCTCATCAATTATCCTCCAGTTTAAGAGAGAAATGAGTGGAGAGCAAAGGATCAAATAGCAGGAGACAAATGGAAAACAAATAGCAAGCTAGTAGTTTAAGTCCAATTAGGTTTGTCATCACATTAAAAGTCGATAGGCAGAAGGTTATAATTAAAAGACAGTTTATCAAATTGGATGAATAATAAAACCAGCTATGTGTCATTTAAATGGACAAATTTAAAAATAAAAGCAGATTGGAGCAAAAGAATAGAAAATATATTAGGAAAATCCAAAACACATGGAAATTGGTGTGACTAAATATCACAGTAGACTTTAAGACACAGAGAGAGAACGCTGGTTAGGTTTAAACACTAATACAGATGGCAAGGAAAGGAGAGAGGAACAATAATCCTGTGAGGGTGACTACTCCATCTTTTCTTGGAATTGGTGTAGAGTTCCTGGGATTCAGGTGCTGCCTGTTAGCATTTTTCTCGCCATCCTCCTGGCAGCTTTCCACTTTTATGGCACTCGAGGTTATGTCATTTAACATGCAAATGAGATTAGCACGAAATCAGCAGTTCTCTGGAGGTCAATTGATAGCTATGGGAGATCCAGGACAGATCCCGAGCCCACCTCAGGAGGAATGTCTGAATTTAGGGATCCTGTCCTCAAAAATAAATAAGTTTGGGGTAGGAAGAATAGAAGTTGAACTGGGGTCACGTAGGCCCTTCTCAGGGTAACAGCCTCACTTCCAAAGATTTCCACAACTTCCTGCATGTGGTCCCTTGCTAGGGACCAAGCCCCTAGCAAGGAAGTCTGTGGGAAATATTTCATATTCAAATCAAAATCTCTGGCTCTCAATCTCTATCTCATAAATTGAAATGCACTTACAAGAGCCTTAATGTTTTTAAGTTCAAGTAAAAATTATTAATTGATTTAAATTTTTAGTTTTTAAAAATTTTTATTATTTTTTATTAAATATTTTTTTATTTTACTTATCAACCACAGTCCCCACTCCCTCCCCTCCTCCTGCTCCCCCCCAAACCTTCTCCTTACCCAACCCTGACATCTTGAAATTGTAGGCAAATGAAATGAACTAGAAAAACCATCTTGAGTAAGGTAGCCCAAACCCAGAAAGAAAAACCACAGCATAAATGGATGTTAGCCTTAAAGAAAAAGCTAACCAGGCTGCAAGCTACAAACCCTGAGAAGTTAGGCAACAAGGAGGACCCTAAGAGAGACAGTATGGATGCTCCTGGAAAGGGGAAATAGATAAGATCTCCTGAGTAAATTGGGGCCTTCAAGGAGACAAAGAGGGAGAGCAAGGAAAGAGCTATCTTGATAGAGGGAGCCATTATAGGGTTAGGGAGAACCCCCCCCCCCATGCTAGAGATTCCCAGGAATCCACAAGGGTGACTCCAGCTAAGACTCCAAGTAATAGTGGAGAAGGTGCCTGGACTTGCCTTTCTCTGTAACGAGATTAGTGACCACCTTAATTGTCATCATATAACCTTCATCCGGTAACTGATGAAACCAGATGCAGAGATCTGCAGCTAAGCACTGTTCTGAACTCCCAGAGTTCAGTCGAAGAGAGGGAGGACAGGTTATATGAGCAAAGGGGTCAAGAGCACGATGGAAAAACCCACAGAGACAGCTGACCCTAACTAGTGGAAACTCACTGACTCTGGACTGACAGCTGGGGAACTTGCACAGGACCAAAATAGGCCCTCTGAATGTGGGTGACAGTTTTGTGGCTTGGGCATTCTGTGGGGACCAGGATTTGTCTCTACTGTATGAACTGGCTTTTTGGAGTCCATTTCTTATGAAGGGACACCTTGCTCAGCCTCAATGTAAGGGGAAGCTTACAATGTAAATGTAAGGTTTGGTCTTGCCTTAACTTGATATGCCAGACTTTGTTGACTCCCCATGATTTATTTATTTTATGTTTTAATTTATCCTTTGAGAACATCACACAATAATTTTAATCCTATTCTTTTCCCTCTGCCAACTATTTATTCCTAAATATCAGCCCCTCCCTACTGGTGCAGGAGAACAATTCTATATCTGTCAATTATGTTTTAAATAAACACTATTTGGCCATTAGCCAGGCAAGAAGTATAGACAGGAAAACCATACAGGAAGTAGAGGAGGGGCAATGAGAACAGGAGTATTCTGGGAAGAAGGACGCTCTTTCCCCAGTCCTGCCCATACCACGGAAGAAGCAGGATGTGACCTGTCCAGCTGAAAAATGTGGCTAACATAGATAAGAATAATGGGTTAATTTAAATTATAAGAGTTAATAAGAAGCCTGAGCTAATGGGCCAATCAGTTTATAACTTATGGAGATCTCTGTGTGATTTTCTTTGGGGCTAAATGGCTACAGGAACTGGGCAGGACAGAAACCCCGACAAGCAGGCCCTCATGTTACACCCTACTAATCCAATTTCATGTCTCTCTCTCTCTCTCTCTCTCTCTCTCTTAAATAAAAGCCAAAATGACAACAATGAAATCCACCATAAAGCATGGTGTATATTTTTTCTCTTTTCTTTTAACAAACTCAATACTCCTGAGTATGGGAAATGCCCTAGACTATGGTAGAGATATTCAATGTCATCCCATTGAAGATAACTGATTTTTCCTGTTTCAGTAGCTAACAACTGCAAATAGTTTCTTGGCTAGAAATGGAACTTTGTAGTCCCTTCCCCTCTGTGCTGAGATTTTATCTGGCTTCAGCATGTACAGATCTTGTACAGGTTGTCACCATTTTTGTTAGCTCATATGTGCACCTGCCCTGTTGTGTCTGGAAAATGCTGTTTCACTGAAGTTGTCCACAACCTCTAGCATTTAGAATCTTCCTCTACCCCATCTTCCACATACCACCCTGATCCCTGGGAAGAGGGTTTTAATAAAAACAGCCCATTGAGGACCAAGTATCCCAAGGTCATTTCCTCTCTGCTTATGGTCCAGTTGTGAGTCTCTGTGTTAGTTCCTAGCTCCAACAAGAGAAAGATTCTCTGGTGATGGCTGAGTGAAGAGGTGATTCATCCCTATAATCATATGTCTTTAGGAGTAATTTTATTGCCCAGTTCCTTATGCAGAGCAATAGTAATAGGTCTTTCCTTAAGGCCAATGACTTATTTTGTCTGAAATCTTGGCTTCATTAACAGTGTCAAGTTTGGGTTTCTTTTCATGAAGGTGACTTTAAATTCAATTGAGGTGGTTTGAATAAGAATGACTTCCATAAGCTCATTTATTTGAATACTTGGTCACCAATGAATGGCACTATTTGAAAGGAGGTGGGCAGGGTTGGAAAAACTATGTTGCCTAAGATGGGCTTTGAGTTTCAAAAGGCCCATTGTCTCTCTCTTGATGCTAGCAGATCCAGATGCAGAATTCTCAGCGCCTTCTCCAGGGTCATGCCTGCGGCAGGCATCCATGCTTCCTGCCAAGTATAATGGAGTGAACTTCTGAAACTGTAAGCCAATCTCTGTTAAATGCTGTCCTTTGTAATAGTTACCGTGGTAGTGGTGTCTCTTCACAGCTAAGTTATGAATCCAAAAATTCAAGTTCTGGGGGTTCTCTACTTACATTCAAGGTAAACTCTTATGTGAGCCCCACAAAAATTAGAAGCAAATTATACTGGAAAAGAGTAAACACCCTCACTCAACATACTAGATTGTTGGAGTCAAAAGGAGGGATGGGACTAAAGAAAGGCAAGATGTATCTAAACTCTTTTTCAAACTGTAGTAAGTGACTTCTAGTTCAATTTTCAAGCCCCCACTGTGAAGACCTAATAGACACTTTTCATATTTCTAGCAGGATTCTGGGCTTCTAGGTTTTCACCTATTAAATTTTGCTACATCATGCTAGGGATTCTTTGCCCATAACTCCAAACTCATCTACATTCTTCCAACAAACAAGTTCTGTGAACTTTTGACACATATTATGAGGCTGTTATAGCAACTACCCAACTTCCCTGGTACACCTGTTCAGATTAGTTAGGTTTTCATGTGTGAAGTAATGCCTGACCTAAACTAACAAAAGGGAAGAATGATTTCTTCTGGTCAGGTTTTATTTGTTGGTCAGCTTGCTCCATTGCTGTGAGGCAGAGCATAGTGGAAGGGACATGAGACCAAGCTGTTCGCCTCATGGCAGCTGGGACACAGATACAAAGCAGACAGAGAAGTGTCAAGGAAGAAAATAAAAATAAAATCAAAAGATTTCACTATCTAAATTTTAAAATAACCATACTAACAATGTTTTTCAGTATAATCATTTATGGAACACCCTCAGATGTATCTTTACCTATTTATTTTAGTTGGTATCAAGGTACATGATGATGGTCCTATGGGGATATACCACTTTTCCATAATTGTTTTCATGGTAAATGCCTATATAAACTTGTTGTGCACATAAGAACACTGAAAATCTTCCAAACTGAGTTATTCAGTGGTTCATTTCTGAGTGACATAGAAATGCAATAATATGATTTCCATCTCAAATAACATCTTAATTCCAGAAAGACTAATCAATAGTATGCCTGTTGTAGCTGTTGTTGTTCTGTATGGGGCATGTGTTTATGTGATGGTGGTAGTGTGTAGTATGTGTGAAGGGGTGGGTATGTAGGCCAGAGGTCAGCCTAAGGTTGTTCCTCATTTATTACCCACTTTGGTTATGCTTTTGAATTTTGACTCACTGGGACTAAGGCCTTGCATATTGCTTCAAGCTGGCCAGACAATGATCACAGGAACCTGTCTCTCCCTTTGCAGTACAAGGATTAAGAACGCTTGCCAGCACATCCAGCTTTTTTGTTTTGTGGGGATTCTCTGTAGCTTGGGGGGCCTGTCCTGGTAGCCTGTCCTCTTGTAGACCAGGCTGGCCTCAAACTCCCAGAGATCTGCCAGCCTCTGCTTCCCAAGTGCTGGAATTAAAGGCGTGTGCCACCACTGCCCATCTTATACCCAGCTTTTTTGATGTGGGTGCTGGGACTGAACTCAGGCCCTTGTAATGGCACGGCTAATACTTTTCATGCTCAGTATGTCCACAGACCCCAATGTAAGGGTGTTTTCTAAGCATCTTTTTTCCTAGAAGAACTTTTATCCCAAAGTCTTTTCCGAACACTCATTATATCAAATAATTTCGTTTTTTAAAAAAATGAGTTGCCAGTGTCCAATATTCCCTTTCCATATCCGCTGATAACTCAAAATTATACCATTGTTATTCCTTTAAGATTGCTTTACTTCCTCTTGACATCTGTTTTATGATTTTGGAACATTCTGTGAGGTTTTATTGCTAAGCTCATAGAGTAACTCTAACCTACAGTTAGATAAAATATGTTCACTTTCATAAGGTCAATTGTTTCAGCTCCTTTCTGAAGAGTGCTTGAAGTATTTAACTCACGGGAACTTATTTCATAGGACGATAAAAGGCACACCGTTTTCTGTTCATGCCAGCAAATATTTTAATCACTTTCTCTCACACCTGTTCCCTCCACCCACTGACTGTCCGTGTGTATCTGATTCCTTTAAATGGTATTGAATATTGAGTGTGCAGTTTTGCAGTTGCCCTGCCAGAATTGGAACCACATCTCGTGCCTGTCTCATTGAAGCTCTGCCCAGCTTTGCAGTTCCTATTCTAAATAGTACTCTGTATAAAAGTTGAGTGTCATTATAATTAAGAGACCCATCCTCTGGCATCAAGCCAAATAAGTCTAATTTGGGACCTAGGGAATGATAGACAAGAAAATTACAACTGGGTAAAAAGTGTACATTGAATTCTAATTCAAAACAGGGGCTTTGGATGTCATGTTTTATTTTGTTTTGTTATTGTTTGAAGAATTTTAAAACCTCTGATTCTGTTACAAAAATGTAGGACAAGGCAGGTGCAAAATTATATATTTGACTCAATCTTGGGAGCAATAGCTTAAAATATATCAACACCTCTTATTATTATAAATGTGTTCACTTTCCCTGAAAATACTGATTCTTTTCTTACATAATTATACTTAAGTACCCCCAATTTAATTGACAACTCTTGGTAGAATATCTAACCCACTAAAATTCAATTTCTCTTTGTCTTTTTGGAAGTAATCTCATAGTTCTCCCATGTTTAGAGACTCAACCCTTATCTATTGGTATGAAAATCGAAGTATTAAAATATCTTGTATGATTTTGAATTTAACATATGTTTTAGCTGTACTAAGATTATCTTTTATGATTTCAAATTTAACGTATGTTTTACCTGCATCTTTTTTCTTTTCGAATTTGCTTTCTTTTGCCTATGGTCATTTCACACATTTTTCAAGAGTCTCTTGGATTTATTTCCTTTTATGTTATAATGAAGACCAGGTCCTTAAGTTTTTACCTTTGATTTTTGCAAGTATAATTTTGTAGATCATGTCATCTCTTCTTAAAAGAGGAGTCTCTCAGCTCAGATTTGGGTAAATCTTTCACTAGTCTCATGCCCTCCCTAAGCTATTATAATGCTGGACAGGTTCCAATCCACTGAAACCTGAACTCATCTCACCTTCCTCAAAACATCTCATTTTCCAGTTAAGTCCATTCACTGTTCTACCGTGCTTCTCATGACCTGTCTACCAAAACAAGTAGGTTCTCTCTGCTAACATTTCAAGTTCCCTCAGAAAAGACCTCAGACTAGCTCTTCTATGAACACTATATCCACGGGGCATTTTTAGTAGCTCGTAGAGTTATCTTGAAATGGTGACTATTTAGGCACATTTTTTAAGGAACACTAATGCAATTATGCGACATTCTAAGAAAGAAATGATTCCTAATTTTGTATCCAGGCTGATCATTTGATGCCAATTGGTTCATAAAATATTGTCATCACTACCTGCTTCAGCTCTGGCAAGTGACCAGTGCTATTGTTTCTGGCCTGTTCTCTTTATTCCAACTAATCACCCAAGATTTCTGGGATTCTGCCTACAGGGGTTCACTACTTGGTTATCTTATAGCATCACTTTTGGAGAACACATCCATTTGTATAACTAGAGGACTAAATTTTGAAGTTTCTTTGTAAAAATACATTTCTGTAGTTTAAAAACCTAGTGTATAGTTATACAAATTTGTGAAACTATAAAATTACTCATATAAAATATGGAGCAGAGGAGTAAATGGACCATCATAGCCTAGCACATACTAGACCCATCTGGATTTCTCAAACTGAGGGCCATAGAACGTTTTTGAAAGATGAATGAGAGATTAGATGTAGGAAGAGTATGATTGTCTTACTAGGAAAATAGTCATACTATAAGTGTGGGGATCCTTGGAAGTTCGATATGCTAATAAATCCTAACAAAGAGGGACAAATGTCCAGCCTTTCTCAAATGTGTCATCAGTGGAAGACTTTCCTTGTAATAGCAGTTAATTATGATTAATTTTGAGGGGACACTTCCAAATGTGTTTCTCTAGTTAAGGAGCAGTCCTCTTCCTTCACGCTGGCTCCTCGCAGCTATGCTTCCTTAGCTGGGACTGTCGCCCTCGACAAGCTCATTTTACTGGACACCACTCTGTCTTGCGTCAGCTATGTTGGCAGCCTACTCTTTTGCTTGTAGAGATTGTTAAACAGACATTCACACTTGTTAAATGTGTTGAATACTTTTAAGTATGAGAAATATGTTTTCTAGATGTAAAATTTTTGATGTTTAAAGTTATTTTTGTCTTACTTCCCCTTCATTTTTGTCAGTTCTCTGAGAATTACCTACATGTTTTGATCATATGTATCCACTTTCAACACTTTCCAGATCCACCACTCTTCCTAATTCACCCAATTATGTCCTCTTTAAAAAAAGCAAAACAAAACAAAACAGCAACAACAACAAAAGCAGCTTCAAGTCCTGCTTGTGCTGCCTGTGTACTTTTGGGCGTGTGGCCTTCACTGGAGGGTGTTCAACACACTGGAGGCTGTATCCTTGAATAAAATTGACTCTCCTTGCCTTTGTCAGTTTCCAGGAGCATCTTAGCTAGGGGTTGGACTTCATGCTCATCTTTCTTCTCCATACTGGGATTTTGAGTTTGCACAGGTGTTGTGCTGTGAGTTCATATGTGCACTTGCCGTGTTGTGTCCTGAAAATAGCACTTTCTTGTAGCTATCTACTGGCTCTGGATATTACAATCCCTCCACATTCTCTTTTACAGTGATTCTTGAACCTTGGGAGAAAGATGTATGAGGTAAATGTCTTGCTTAGGGCTAAGGATTCTACTAACATAAAGAACAAAATACAACTATCTACTCTTCCATCTCCTCTTTGATATAATACTGGGAGTCTTACTGCAATAGAATTAAGTGAAAAAAAGAATGTGATACAAATAAGAAATGAAGAAGTCAAAGTATCCGTGTATGCAAATGATATAATTATATACATAAAAGACCCCAAAGACTTCATCAGAAATTTCCCACAACTCCTAAGCATATTCAGAAAAGTAGCAGGATACAAAATTAACACACATAACTCAGCAGCCTTCTTGTACACTAATGACAGACGTGCACCCAAAGAAATTAGGGAAATGGTTCCATTAACAACAGCCTCCATAAAATAAAATAAAATACCTTGGATTACCTCGGAGGAAAGGGAAGGCTTATAGAATGAACTTAAAGATCATGCTATGTGAAGTTTTAGAATCTAGAAATATAGGACATATTGTCAGTTTGAAAATAGAAACATATTTTTGAAACTCACATGTTTGCCTCTTGAGTTGCATTGTGCAAGAGAGTTTTCACTTAGTTATAAAATTAAAGCAAATGAATAGTGAGTGTGACTTAAAAAAGAACAATAACCCTATGCTAATTCATATTCACCAAATTCTTGGATGAAGTTGTGAATAACCAGTGCATTGTATAAAACATTTGTACAAATTTCACCTCCTTTGTAGGGGTATCTATCTTTTGCCTTCTTATGACGCCCAGATTTATAAGTTCAAGGACTTTTGTAAGTGTTATCATTCAACATTTTGATACAACTTGTATATCTCTGGTTATAGCTTTTTGCGACAGAATGAGACTGACTGCACAATGCTCTAATTTGATATTGAGATGGAAATCTTGAGGTGTCTGTTAGAAGCACCACCTTCTGATTTGGTGCCAAAGTGTAACAGACAGCCACTCCTGTGCATTGTTTAACAGAGTAAGTGAGATCACACCAATTACCAAGATTGTAACTGCTTTTCCTTGGTATTTTTCAGGCCTTCCGCTTATTCGGTGTTCATTCAAAGCTACATGGCAAGCCTAAGACTGTTTCTATGAACTATTAATTTCTTTAAGCAACGTTTTTTCTGATGTCCCAATGCTTTGTGCAAGAATAATCACAGTTATGACTCAATACAACATATTTCTCTATTGGTAGACAGCTCTTTTACTTCAAACAAACCAGCCTTCCTTTTCTATTCAATATCGGGGAAGAATGGAATAAAAGTAAACTTATGTGTTGTGGAATAGTTTATAAGTTAGTCCTTATACTGGGAGATGTTGTGTTTCCTAGGTTTCAGCAAAGTGCTATTTTCTGTCCATTTTGATATGCTCTGAATGACTAACTGGGAAGGAATAGGGAGAGCATTAAAAATGTAAAATTTTACATATTTTTATGTTATATCCAACACTAACACTCAGAATTTCATGTGTTTTGTAGATTCTGAAAGAAAAGTAGTAAGATAGTTAGACATCCAAGTAATGGACGGCAGCTCCGCAGGTCTTCACTTCTCTGAAATGGTATTCCATGTATTTTGGCCCTTATGTATTATGCAAATATCTAGAAGTTTGCAAAACATAAATTTTCTGTGAACTTATTTTGTATTGAGGGTGTGACTTATACTTTTCTTTTCAGTTTAGGATGGTGACATGAAATAACCAGAGTCTTGGAAGTGAGGGGAAAGGAATTTAGATGTTCAACACCTAGAGACCAATTTTACATTAGTAAGGCATGGTTTACTCACCATATTCATTCTCTCGGGAATGGTATTGTTATATATGTTATTGTGTAAGTCTGAAATGCCCCTGAAGACTCATGTTAAAGGACTCCTTGCCAGCTTATGGGTTTGTGTGAAGAAATGGGCTCATGAAGGCTCTGGATTTTACAGCGTTATTAGAAGAAGGGCAAATTTTAAGAGGCCTTGCCTGATGACCAAAGTGATGACCCACCAGCCAACTATGATCAAAACTTCTGAAACCATGAGCCAAGGCAAGAATGATTTCTCAAAGTTGTCCTGCCATACAATTTCATAGCAATGAAAACCAACACAATATAGTGACCCTTTTCCTGGCTGCTGTTACCTGATCTCAACAGATTTTCTTTCTTCTAGAAGGTAAGTGCTAGCAAAACTCAGAGCTTTTATTGTGAAGACAATTGAAACACAGAGATCCAATAGCAGCAGATAAAGCCTGGAGGCTCAGCTGCACTTTATGGCTTTCTAAACCTTTAATGGTTATAGTTGTGCCCAAATGAGATAGAGCATTTATTTTAATGTAATTACTCAGGGCAAAGCCACACACACACACACACATACACACACACAAACACCCATCTCAGATGGTTGATGGTAGGGGCACCACAGAAACACATTAAATATTAGACTAATTTTGTCAACTCTGTTTTGTAAACAAGACTCTCCTGACTCATTAGGGCAGGCAACCTTTTTGATTCTCAAAGAGAAACAACAGCATCCTGTGATGCTTTGGTACTACTACCTATAAAACAATAACATTTATTTATTTATTTGTGGTGTGTGCTTATGTGTTTAATGTGTGTGCATGTGTGTATGTATGTGTGTGTTTGTATGTACATGTCATAGCACACTGGAGGAGATCAGAAGACAACTTGAAGGATGTGTTCTCTACCACCATGTGGAACCTGAGCATCAAATTCAGATCATCAGGCTGGGCAGCAAATCCTCTTACCTGCCGGGTGTCTCCCAAGCCCCCAGTGGTGTCAAACTGCTACCTTGTTCATATTGGTCCTGTGATGGGAAGGATTAAGGCTCTCCCCTTCCTGAATAGGTCTCAGGAAACAGGATCTGCTGAGAAAGTGCTTTCCCCGTGTGCCTGGGGATATCTATTCTGCTGGCCCTGTACAGTGACTTTGCTTTTCGCTGCTAGATTTAATAGGCTCTCTCAGTAGGGCCTGATGATCTCTCAGTCTATATGTCATTAGCTAAAGCTATCCAGAATCTATAAGAATCAATGCCCACATATGTAGGATTGCAGTTTCATTGCTGAAGAGTCAATAATGAATATGATCCTTCAATGTGACGAGAACATAAAGGCTTCTAGCTCCTTTGACCTTCTGACTAGATTATTTTGAAGAGTTGACTCTCTTCCTGGCCGCCCTCAGGCTATAACCATGGCAATAATAAACCGTTTTTAAGACATGACCTTGTTGACTTGTTTGAAACAATCTAGCTTAGTTTTCTGTCTGTTTGCTTTGTACTTCAATTTAATTTTTGTTTCCTTCTCCTTGAGGGAGTTGGTTAATCTATCTTCCATTTCCTATTTCGAGGAACAATGGATATTTAATATGATATTTGGCCTGCAGTTGCTCTGTCTTCCTAATTGGGTGAAAGTTTATCTGTGCAAAGGAAGGCTGGAAGACTCCTTGCATGAGATCACTCACAAAGGCAACGTGCAATGCAGTGTTATGCCATATGCCCCATGGAGCTTCATTCTCCATCCTTTCTTTTCTGTCCTATCTTAAAGTCTATGAAGAGAAATGTTTCCTATTCCAGGTGTCAGAGAGCTCTTTAGCTTCTTTGTTAACTTTGAGGTATGTAACTTATTCCCAATGCAAGGGAAATGTAGTTAATGTAACTGTATCTAAGGAAGCAGAAGTTTTGTCTCACTGCCTTCAATATTCTCTGTGTTATCTCACTTTTGAGATGTGGGAAATAGCAATATTCTTACAACGGAGTAAGGCAATGGTACTGTGTAAAATTCTGTCTTGTTTCCCAGTCATTGTACAGTCTGGTAGGTCCATGCCTTTAGTTCTGAGTGAAGAACTATTGGAAAAGTGACATCTGTCTCAGGAATATCTTACAGTGTTCTCTCTTCTCTTATTTCTGCAAGGTTGAGGCCATTGTATTGGAACAGCAGAGGGACAAGTAAAGCAATGCAGATTATGACATCAGTGCCTGGAAAATGGTTGCTGTATCAGGGTGGTTTATTAATTAGTGTTCCCTAAGTCTCTAATGATCTATCCATATGGGGCGAGTCACCCTTTACACTGATAAGCCTAAGTGGAGGTGTTTTGTTTGCAAAGTATCCCTATCCTCACCCTTTAGGAAGACTCTTTTCAAGTGTTTTTTCATTTGGTTTCTGGGATCTGCTCCACAGATAAGAGCATTTTGTTGATTTATCTTGGGTTGTACTTTTCATAAATGGATAAATCATGAGAATAGAGGTCTTCCTGTGCACAGATTCTGGCATGATCTACTTTACCTGTCACCTTTCTCTAGAAGTGACATCTGCTCGGGTCACATATAATAGCGAAATCTACAAACAACCTTGAAATGTTGTCTAGTCTAATTCATTTTCTCAGGCAACATAGCATCTAAGTCACTTTAATTAAGAATGATTTTTTCCATGCATGGATATGTATTGTAGTATTCAAAACTGTTAGTGTATAGGAACAAAATACTCTCTTTTAATAGGTACTAGCCCAGGAAATTGTGTCTTAAAAAGAAAAGCATCTAAAATTATTATGAGAATCATATTCAAAAACTGAAATGTTTGTTCAGAGTGGGTGAACAGCTGCAGGATTTGACCTAGCTGGATGGTGAGGGAACAAAGAAAACACACACACAGACATACACACACACACACACACACACACACACACAGAGAGAGAGAGAGAGAGAGAGAGAGAGAGAGAGAGAGAGAGCGTTGGGTGGATTGTGCACTCTGATAAAAAAAAAAGCTGTAATACCCCAGAAGGTAAGCATGCTTATTATATAGAGTTGAAAGGTGAGGCAAGGTTATCGCACGGAGGTGAACAAGGAAATGGAGTTATTATATACAGTTGAACAAGGAGGTAGGTCTCACTAATCGTGGCAGGTGCAGGCTTTGTAGGAAGACAGTCTTCAGGATGTGAATGTGGGTGTGAGGAGGAAAGCTGCAGTGTATATTCTCTGTATACACTGTCTCATTCACATTTGGATAAGAGAAAGCTTTCCCATCCCTCTAAACCCTACCTGGGTTGGGGTCTTTGCCAATTTCCCATGAGTCTGAGGCATTGAGTCTTTGACATGGTCATACCCATGTCAACAATACACATGCACTCGGGAATTCATGAAATTCCTGCTGGGTGACATTGAGATACCTATTAAAGTATACTCTTTCATCAGATTATTTCTCCACAAGTTTCATTTCACACAGGACCCATATCAGTCTGTCAATGGGTGATGCCACAATCAAAGTCTTAAATTGTCTTCCCAACATCTGTTAGAGGAAATTGAAGTGGAAATAAGTGAAAATTAATATGGGGTTAGGAGTCATTAACTTCAAAATTGGTCATGTTGTTCTTATATCTTCAGTGCCTATTCTTTCATGCTTTTGTTTAACCAGTTTTGATTTTTTAAAAACTTGTATTTATTCTTCTTATTATATATATTTCAATGACTATTTATGCCATTATGACTTGCTGCCTACATAGAGTAGTGGTCTTCAGAGGTATTTGAAAACTTCAGTATCTAAAGGAGTTAAGTAGTTGCTGATTTGTATGTAAGCAGGCAGATCCTCCTCTTCCCTCACATATGTTTGTGCTAAGATCCCGAGGATCTCTAGAAAAAAAATAGGGCAGAAAAGTTTGTAATAATTCATCCTGACTCCAAAGTTAGATTGACCTAAGAACATAGGTTATAGAGAGAGTCTTTTATTAGCAAAATAAGCTAAAAATATGTGTTTGGGTAAAAATATTCAATTAAGTCATAGATACACAGTTACAGAGACTAAAAGTAACACCCTTTCTCGGGTCTCATAGCAAGGAGATTGTACTAGAAGAACTAGTACTCTGATGTATTTGGGCTTTTATGTTAGAAGACATTCAGAGTATTTTTGATACTCTTTAAGTGCGCGCGTGCGTGCGCACACACACACACACACGTCTCTCCTGTCACTTTATAGATGACAAAGCAGGTATAAGTAAAGGTCCTTGTCACTGAGCCTTCAGATTCCAAGTTAGAGCCTAGGACCTACATGGTGGAAGGAGAGGAACAACTCCCTCATGCTGTCCTTGCCCTTTCCTGTGTGTGCTTTGGCACATGCACATGCACCCATCCCAAAACACAATGAATAAATTAATCTAAATTCCCACAAATGTCTTCCGTATAGGCTACCCAGGAGTAATTTTCAAAATCCTCTCATGTGCAAACCTACTTGCAAGTACACCAGTATAAATACCCTTGCTACTTTAAACTAACTCCATCTGTTGTTGGCCCTTAACACTTTTCTGTTCATGTCTGCACATCTACATCCTTATCTGAAAGGGGAAAAAAGAAAAACAAAACAGAAACTTCAGTTTGGAATGACCCTATCTGTAAAAGAATTGCCTGCTGCCTCTGCAGCACGTTTGGGGATTTGCTTGCCTAAGCAGGAACGTTATCTGGGTCAGCAATCTGATGTACCCAGAGTGGCAAGCTTTTTGTGTTGTGCTCAGATTGGTTGATCAAAGCAACTTTGACTTGCCATTCTTCAGGATTTAGATGTTTGTGGTTGCTCCAAACACACCACACCACTCTTTTCTCTGTTCCTTTATTACAAATCTGCATCCTAGTCTGAAAGAAATCTTCTCTTTCTCTCCTTCTCTCCCCCTCTCTGTATCCCTGGTTCATCTTGGAACTTGCATTGTAGACTGGGCTGGCAGAAAACTTACCTCTGCCTCCTGAGTGTTGGAGTTAAAAGTATGGGCCACCTCCACCAGGCAGCTTCTCTTTTTTCACATTGTATTTTCCAAGGGAAACATGCCTTGCTATATCATTTGATCATGGTATCCTTTCAGGATGTTTGCCATTGACTGACTCTAGCCTAGCACAACCTAAATGATTATGATTACAGTTTATGTTAGAAATTTGAAGTTTGAATGAAATAACATGTGGTGAGTCTTTTGTCAACCTTGCATTTCACTGTGCCCATTTGTAATATGATTTCCTCTTGTCTTCCATACAAATCTCTTTATCAGCCATATATCATTGTTAAATTTTTAGTAGTTCTACCAAGCTTCTCTGAAAGACATGGCTTCATCTAATGTCATCCATTAGCGATTTAAATTAACACAGAAACCACTTTCCCCCTCAGATTTACTTAGAGCAACGTAAAACTATGATAAGGGGAAAATATAAATTGAATTATAACACACTGTCATTAAGTATGATTACAATTAGTAATATTAAAAGAAAAATAATGTTCTCAGAGTTTACAGCATTTGACAAGCCTTATTTATTTGATCCACAAAGTAAATCACTTATCCAAGCAAAAACGAGTACAAAAGGCACTACATTTTCTTTCGGATATATCATTATAATTTCTAAAAAGGAGGAAAAATAGATTGGGGTTGGAGAGATGACGCAATGGTTAAGAGCAATTGATTCTCTAACAAAAGACCTGGGTATGGTTTTGAGCACCCACATGGAAGCTTAAATTAAAAAATATAAAGAGGAATCGAGGATATTCTGAGTATATTCTGAGTATAACTTGCTTAGACCAAACTGCCTTCTTGAAGTAAATTGCCTCTTTGAAAGTCTTGTTCCGCATCCATCATCTTCTCAACAGTCTCAAACATTTTGGTTTCTCCATGTAAGGATGGGTAATTGCAGTTTCACTTTGTTTACATTTTTCTACATAGTTATTGGTCTGAGAACCTTTTGGGTTTTATCTCTTGGAACTTCTGTGAAATTCTCATAAGTTCTGACAGACGTTAGAGACCTGCCTTTTTATTGACTCAAAAGATACAAACACTTTAAGACTGTCTGTGTCATGGACATTTTCCTTCAGCTTATTTTTTTTTTACTCTTTTCATGTTGCTTTTAGTAAGCAAACTTCTTTTTCATTATGAATTCTGTTTCTCTAAATATTCTCTTGAAGATTTGTCTTTTTACATTTAAGGCTTTTGTGTAGCTGGAATCAGTTTTCACACTGTGTGAGGTACATATACGCCTTTTAAAATTCCTAATAGAAAACCAAGTGTCTTAATAATATCTATTATTTTTTCTCTGTTATCTGCAGTTGCAAAGCTTTTATAAGTTCTATTTATGTTTGGCTTGTTTCTATTCTATTCAAGTGTCCAAATCTCAGCTCTATACAAATTGGATAGTGTGGCCCACTATTAGATTTAAAATAGTACTTCTCTCTCTCCATATATATATATATCTTTACATTTTGAATCTTGTAAATGGTATCCCAGACTCATTTTATTTATTTAACATATATTGCTAAGGACTTTAAGTTCAACTGAAACCTGAAACAGTGCCAGCAATGGCTTGGTTAGATAAAATCTCCCTGTTGACCTGTTAGAGTAGATGAATAGAAATTGGAATCTCAACAAGTTATCCTTAAGTCAAAGTACTCCCTACACACCAGTTTCTATTGGAATGTAACTCTAGCTAAAATTTCAGCATACAGGCATTCTTTAGGGTTCAATCGAAATTCTTGTACTAGAGAGTGTGCATAACGTAGCTGTTTAAGAAGCTTGCTGGTGACTGGCAGCTTAATGTTTGATTATATCAAAGAAGAATGATGGATAATTTTGACTAGGGAAAAGAATAAAAGGAAACTCTCCATTCTTACTCAGTTTAAAAGCAGCCATTTAGCAATCAATCTCTCTCACTGTAGACTTCAGATGACATGAGAGATCTTGCTGTTCAGGTGTGGCATAAGTTACTAATCAGTGTTTGTGAAAACTCCATTTTCCAAATTTCAAAATAATATCTAGTGTACAACTTTTCTTTAAAGGAGGATTTCATTGAGAAATGGGAGTAGATGACTGATTGAATGTTACTTTGAACAATATTTTCACAAAACGTCTGGAATTTCCAGGGAATCGTAAAGGGTGAAGCAATTGTACACACTTGACTGCAAGGCCTTAGAGAAATGCAGAGAGAGTGTGAGAGGGTAAGATGACAGGAGAGCAAAAGTGTGTCCATATGAAATAGTTCATTTATGTTTCTATGTTTTGTTTTATATGATGTTTTTATATAATATGTAGTCCATATTGTGTAAAACCTTTAAGTTCTATTAATAATCTTCTTAATTCTCCATCTACAATACACAATATACTAATAGATGTTTGGAAGAACTGCATTTTCCAACCTGCCAAACCATGTCTACTGCACTGTTTATACTGATGACTCTCTTTGAAACACCTTTGATTTCAAGTTTATAATGTAATTACAACATTCTCTTTCCCTTTCTCTCTCCAAGCCATCCTATGTCCTCCTCTATGATCACCTTCAAATTCATAGCCTGTGTGTTCAACAATTGTTATTGCATGCATATATGTATATATATATATACATTTATGTACACACATATACATATATATGTATTTCTAAGTTGTAGCCTATTCAGTCTCTATTATGTTACTTGTATGTATGTTTTCAGGGCTGACTATTTGGCAATGAATTTTAGGTTTTAATTCATTCATTGGTGTTACTTTAACTTTTTATTAGATAGTATATAAATATGTACAAGCATAAATGCATTTAAGCTATGTTTTGAAAATATGTATGCTATCTCTGTAGGTCATATAAATATGAGCGCTCATTTACATCAGTCAGGCTAACCTATTTTTGTGAGTTTTCAGGGTAGAGATCTCGAAGATAGCAGATTCTTTTGCCAGGGAAATGTATGAATTAAGACCAGATGGAAAAATGCTCTGAGGTTTTATGACTAGAAGTCAGGACACCTGAAGCTCTCACATTTAGGGGTTATGTAAAATGGAATTGAGACTCATATCTAGTACAACTCTCCTTTAAGGAGAAAATGAGAAATGAGAAAAAAAATGCCCTTCTAAGAACATATGTAGAAGAGCAGCTTCTGGCTTCACCATGAGGAATTTGTTTGGTCTGTGTGGCTTATATCAGGAGGTTATGTTGTATTGCAAGGAGTCTACACAACAACCTTCTAAGATGACTTTTGAAAAGAGGTCAGAGGAATTCTCAGAGTCTATATTACCCATGCACACTTGTGAATGCTAATTATCCAGCTGTTCTACCTGATAACCACAAAGTGAATGGAGAACGAGGGACTACAAGAACTTCACAGCTCCACACTACCCCAGCCTCCCCACCCCGCCAAAGAAAGGAAAGACGTAAAAGAGACTTATAAGGTAGAACTTACTTTTTTCCATAAAGATAATAAACTGTATATTGCAGACCTTTTCAAATGAATACAAATGTGTTTTGATAAGATTCTGACACACAATCACTGTATTATGACAAATAGTTTGACAGAGGATTTGTCCTCCTCACGCATCATGTTAATAAACCATGGTTCTCTATGAACCATAGGTGCAAAAATATCAGTAGAGAAAGCACATCTCAAATGTTGATCTGAGACTATAATAGGGAATGTAGGTACTCTGATTAAAGTTATGTTTTTATGTCTTTTGGCACTATGAAATAATATAGAAATGATGTTAAATGATGGCAAAGTTATTGACTGTTGTTACTGGGGTGGCTCACTTAGCCAAACACATACAAATCATTTGTTTAATATTACCACCCAGCCATCCTTCAGGGCTTAAATATTTCAATCTATTTTTTAGGCTAAAAGATATTAGTATCTCTCATATAGAAATCTGAAATAATGGGAAACCTTGGGAACCAGATGAAAATCCAAGAGTTCAGTTCTCAATATGAGATCTATCCACACTAGGGATTATTTATTTGTCTGAGTCTACAGCATAGATTTTATGTCATGTGTAGAGAAAGTATTCTTGATGTCAGTTGGGCATTAAAAAATTGCACTGATAATGAAACAGCCCCAAGTTTGCAGATCGTTTTTTATAATACCGAATTCATCCTCTAGGGGAGATGGATATTGGCTTTAATATTGGATGAAGTCCTACATATGCACTGAGCATCCTCCTAATTCCAACATTTCCTCTTCCAACTTATTTTGGGCACAAGCTGTAACACTATTGAAAAATAGTTTTTCTTTCAGAGCATAAAGTATTTGGTCTAGAATGAGAAATTCCATTTCTGTCTTCCTGACAGAATGTTTACTGATGTGGAAACCTGAGAGTTCTACGCTGCAGCATTCTGGGAGGAAATGTGAGCACTGTAGCAATCAAGGGCATTTTTTGCCAGTGCCCCAGATAGTGTGATGAATGGATTTCTAATCACCAGCATTGTTCCAGTTGGATACAACTCCATGAGTCTAGAAGACTCTGTAAAGTCGAGTTTTACTGTGTTCCACTTAGTATCAAACCTTCCGTGGCCTAGGATGAGGTTGAGGATATTCTGAAGTCATAATGTGGCTATTTCTAGACATATGGGTAGAATTCTCTTGTTATCCTTCAATAAAATCTCCAATTTCTTGAAAGGTTTTAGTGGCCTTGATAAATAGAACTCACACTGGTGAAAACATTTCCCTTTGATGGGTTCTCATGAGGCTTGTGGCATTCATGAGAAAATAGGCTACAAGTTTATTCAGAGTTCTAAGAAAATTGGGCAGTTTTCTTAGACTGCCCCATCTATGCCTGCCTTTCCTCCTCCACTCCCTCTCTCCTTTCATCCACCCTTTCCTCCCTCCTAGCATTTTATCAACTATTGAGTATCAACAATTTAGAAGCATTACACATACTAAGAGTAATCTTGTCTTTGGATAAAGCAGATGGAGCTAATAATGCTGAGTCATGTGTGATTCCATGAGACAAAAGAAAGCCATTAAATAAGTGCACATTGTTGCACTAGACAGGTGATGTGCAGTACTGAACAGGGAAAAGCAGAGGGCAGTGGAGATGCTGTTATTTCAGGGGTGTTTCTGGAGAGAAAGAGGGAAGTTATGTTAGCTTTATGCTCAGCACTTTGAGACAATAGGAATGCAACATTGCTTTGTGTGTTTGAGCTTCAAGTGTGGTTGCGTATGAAGGGGATTGATAGGAAGTGGGCTTAGGGCGCCCATTTAGGGTCATGCAAGCTCTGACTGACTACAGATGTCCTCAACGACTATGGGAAGAAAGATTAAGATACCTGGCACACTTCCTTAAGACAGCCTAATATATAGTGTCTGAGAATGTCTTTACAGCAGACTATGGTGGTCACAAGTGGTTACAGGGAAAAGTCAAGTGAAAAATGGTATCATGTACATGTTAATACAGTTGCAAGAACAACCTACATCTGAGTGTTAATGTAGGAAAACCCTGATAAGCTTTTAGGATAGCTATACATGATTCAATTCAAGGTCTCTTTGAGTTGCCACAGTTTTCATAAGTGAGTAAAGGCATGTTTATTTCATCACCAAGATATTATCCTTCACAGTGATTTTGAAAATGTTTTATTTTCTGGTTGTAGAAACATTTGGAACTAAATTACAGCATTGTTTTTATTTTGTAACCATATTTATTGAATGCCAACTTATACAATTAAGCCTTCCCTTAGTTACTTAAAATACAATAAAGTCACAAATCTTTAGGTGATGCCATATAACTTGAATCATGTCTACAGGCAATATATACCCTTTGTGATTCTCCTGACACATTCAAAGTTACTGTGAGTTTGAAACTGACCTAAATGCATCCCACTATAAAGAAGCTTTTATCAGGAATCAACATTTTTCACAACTGATAGAGAATAAATTTCCAACTTTTAAAGATAGCATTTGTATAAATTCTTTGAGGTACTGTGCATGTGAGTGCAAGTGTTCATTGAGCTCAGAGGAGGGCAATGGATCTCTAGAACTGGAGTTACAAGAAGTTATCAGCAAACCAGTGTGGGTGTTGGAAACCAAAGTAGATTCTTCTGTGAGACCAATAAACAACTGAGACATCTCTCTGCTCCTGACTTTACAGTTTTTGCTTGGTTTTTTTTTTTTTTTGAGACAGGATTTCTCTATGTAGCTTTGGCTCTCCTAAAACTAACTTTGTAGAGCAGGCTGGCCTCAAACTCACAGAGATCTGCCCGCCTCTGGCTCCCAAATGCTGGGATTAAAGGCATGCACCACTACCACTAGACTGACTTTATAATTTTAACACCTAGTTATTGATGGATAATTTCAACACTAATTGTATTATTTTGTGTTATTCTCATTGTATTATTTTTGGAAAACATAATGTGTACTCATGGGTAGTCATTTTGATAGCCAATATGTTATTTTGAAACACTATTTTAATTTTATGTTTGGCTTTCAATATGGCCATGCTATAGATTTGAAATATTTATGGCATACAGAAATTTTAAAAGCTATAGTCCATAATCATAGGTAGTACTCACAAGCTGACTTTGAAGGTGGAAATGATTAGTTAACATCACTGAAATTTGAAGTGGACAAAAGCATTCTCTTTCACTTAAAATATCCATAACTGGAAAATGAGTGTCATTATTCTTAAAAAGGAATTTCATATGAAAATTGTAATATCTATAATTTTCTATACATTAAAGAAGAGATGAATCAGGTAAAGCTGATTCTCTCAGAGTTTTATGCTCCTTAAAAATGAGTCAACATTGGTTTCATTTTAATCAAATTTTCAAAGACTCAGAAAAATTGTGAACAAAATAGTGCATGTATTAAGAAGTAAAATATTAGTGTGCAGTTAATCTGATGGGAAGATCTCCCCACCTGTCTAGTTAATTGCCGCCATGCATCATCCCCTAGTACCCGGCCTTCTGTAACAACTGCAATACTCATCCCATTGGGCTATAATTCCTTTTCTGCTTGACTGTCACCCATACTTAACTATAAACCATTCACTTCTAGAAAATGTATCTTAGTCACCTGTATATTTCCACATTTGTCACAATGCTTACTGAATAAGGAGTTAAAATTTACTGCAATAAATGTAATTACTGTATGAATGAGTATTACATGAAGAACTAAAAAGAGAATTAATCCCAGAGGGACCACACTTTAAAATATAGACTATATAATCTTTGACCACCTTCTATTCCAACCATGAAATGTATTAAATCTAGAGATGTAGATACATCTCTAGAAGACTTATTTTTTTTTCCCCTCTGGAGATTTTCAGCATTGCAATGGGAATGCTTAAGGGCCCATACCTAACACTTACCTATGTGTTTCTTCTGAGTAAAAGGCACTGATTTCTTCTAGGACAATAATGGACGTGGAGCTTAAGGACTAAGTAGGCATGAGCGTTTTTGTTTCCTACATGAACAATATTAACCTACACTATCCAAGTCCAAGTTAGGTGGTACCTATGATTTCCGTAGCACACATCAATTGGCGAATGTCCAGTTCCATTGTTTACTTCTCTGCCTTCCACAGCTGTGGCCTGAAATCATTCTAATAAACAAATCTCCACAAATACCTCCTTTTAACTTTTGTTGTTTGAGATATAGTCTCATGTATTCCAGGATGGCTTCATGTCAGTTTGTAGACAAAGATGGCCTTAATCATTTGTTATTCCAATCCCCCTGCCTCTTTCTGGAATTCTGGAAATAAAGGCATGTGTCACCACACTTAGGTTTCTCTGTGATCATTTTTTGAGGATATTTGATGCTAAAATATCCCCCAAAGAATTAGTAAGACTTTTACTATTCGCTTATATCCGTTTTATTATTATACCTAATTATTTATGAAGAATGTAGACTTAATGACAATAAAAATCTTCTCATCATCAAGAGTTCTCTCAAGATCATTTTGTTATATTTCATTCTATTTCTATATCTTTATCAGAGAGATAACACATGACCTAAATATCACAGGAGAAGTAGGTAGGGCATAATTTCCAAACTCTTTTAATAAGGAATCGTTAAAAATATAAGTGCAGGCCAGGTAAATGTAGACGTTGTCTTCTGTACACACAACCCTGCTCTGCCCAAGTAAAGACCAGAGTTATCATATAAGCTTGTATTTATTCTTTCTAATTTCTTTATATTTAGATTTATGAATATGTATGTATACAGAGGGCTACCAAACTTGTCTCCCTTTCTTTTCTTTTTTTCAGGCTTTGGAATTATTATGATAATTACATAAAATAAAATTACAATATTTTCTTACATTGTTATCTGATTATTTGGGAGTGACTTGCATAATCTGGGCACAGCTACCTTAAAGAGTTATTAATAACACAGGAGCTATCGAAAGATAATCTATTACAGTATTTCATTTTTCCTATGGGTATTTCCCTAGCTAGACATCTCCATGTCTTACCACACTTAACTTTAGGTGAGTCTATTTTTCAGGGTTCTTATAGTCTGGCTGCTGAGGACTGCTTCACAGAGTCCCTTAGCTCATACAGAGTTAATGCGTGTGAACACTAAGATATAAGGTACTTGCCAGTGCCTAGACATAGTAATCAAAAAATCAGATTACATAAAGATTTCAAAGAAGTTACAGAAGCTTCCGTCCAGACTTTGTCTCTGGTGGCACCTGCTCGGCTTGCTGAGACATCAGGTAACCCCTCTCTGCTGGACTGTCATGCCTCCCACCCACCTTATTCAAAGTTGTTACACAACTGGATCCAGGACTTTTCTTGATTTTCCTTACACTCAAAAGCTGTTTGTTGTGAATATTAATCTCTTTTTACTGCTTCAGTATAAATGTCTCTTATTAAACACCTGGCCAATCACACTACATAGAATGCTAGTGTTAGGGGATACCCACCTGCAGCCTTACCCACTCGAAGGAGACACACTGGTAACTGTTAGTTCGGCTGAACTACCCGTGATAGACCTAGAAGGACTAATTCAATGAATAAGGACCATACACTAATTCAGTTTATAGACTGTGAGTTACCTTGAGAGAATTTCAGATCATAGAATGATGGGTTTCAATGCAGTTAACCCCAAAATATAGCATATGGCATGGGAAAAGATGGCAGAAGCAGACATCTCTTCTTGACTCTGCCCACCCTTGTTGCAGTCTATAAAAAAATCTTCCTACCCACCTCTAGTATAGATTGGTAAGGTATCTTTCAGAGAGTCCTCTGATGGAGAAAGAGAATAAAGGAACTGAGCAGCCAGGCTTACCTAAGTTCCTCTGTTTATCATCCTTCTGATCACCATTCTTCAAACTGTCCAAAAAAAAAAGTTTGCCCATGTCTTTAGATGTTCATTTATGAAGCTTCTCAAACCATTAGAAACTTATTAGATGAATTCATATTTCTTTCTCCTACCTTTCATTATAGGATCCTCAGTTGAGAACCTGGCAAAGAGTATTGTATGAACAGAATTGCAACACTTTGTACTCTAACTAGAAGAGGGATAGGTAGATAATTTATGATCATAAAGCATATGATCATATAATCAAAAGCATGATAAAATATATATTCATACCAATATACTTCAGAGGAATTTATAATGTGGTATTTATTTAAGATAGTCCAGTCATTGTTCTCATTTTATATAGCTCTGCATCTCAAAGTTCAGCTTTTCCCCTTTCATTTATTGTTTTTTTCCAAAAATTGTATTTCCTTGCACATTTTCCAAGGTAATTTTAGAATAGGTTTATGTTTCCTCAGTGACACTGTTAAGATTTGTTTGGGACTGAGTTAATTTTAATTCTGGAATATCTACATGCATATTACTTTCGTAGAATGCTGTCTCTTTTCTTACTGTTTCTTACTGGTTCTGTTAAGAAACTTGTGAGAATGAATATATATAGATAATCATATCTGACCTCTGTAGGAAACTTGTACATTGTAAAAATTTAATTTAATTTTCTTCTATTTTTAGACAACACTGTCTTATGCTCAAAGCATTTATTTTCAATCCTTCTCTCTGATTTCTCTGCTTCTTACTTGAGTTATATTTCATCAGACGGCATGACAGAAGAATGTTAATTACTTACGATGATCCTTCTCTTGTATCTGATCACCTGTGTAAATCCCTCTATTATTGAGACAGCAAGTCAGTCTAATTTCATATGCTCACTGCAGTCAGAGAGCAAAGACAGCTATGGGATTCTATGCTGAGAAACTTGATTTTTGGTACGCACAACACTTTGATCAATTAAAATTTTTAGAAGGATTTTTAAAGTAGATGGATTATTACCAGACTAGAATTCAGTATAATTTTAGTTGTTGATTTTAAATGTTTTTCATCATGAAATACCCATATTTATAAGAAACTGTTAGCAAAATAAATTTCATCTTTTAGGAAGAAGCCTATACTTTGATTTTGGATCATGTTCTCATTTGCTCTTTGCGTTAGTATTTGGGGAAGTTATGACTCTAAGAAAAGACTATGAGGCACTCCCAATTTAATTAGAACACACACACACATATACACATTATATATCCACACACACACATACATATAGTCTTCAGAAAACTAGCATGTGTTGTTAAAAGAATATTTGCTTCTGGGGCCCTGATCATATGTCTGCCATTCATGTTTTAAATGTCTTTTATTTTCATTGTTTGCTAAATAATATCTTCTTTCTACACCTTGAGGTGGTAACTACAACAACAGAAATTTTTCCTACTGTTGCCTTTTTTGCTCCAAACCATAAATGCTCCCTGACCAGCTGAAAACTTTCTGAACGTTCTTCATCCAGGAAGCCTCCTGTGTCTCACTACAAAGGGTTGTTTAATCTTCGTACTTGGTTCCACATTCCTCTTCCGGCACCATCTAAAGATTATGTTTGCTTCAAGGTTTACCATTCACACACGCTAATTCTCTGCCTCTCAGTTTCTGATGCACACAGGCTTTCATCCCAACTGCTCTCTCAGGAAAGTCCTTATCAAGGCCTCCAGTGACATCTGTGCACTAGCCTCACTGGTCAATTTCCAGTCATCATCTTATTTGATCTGCCAGTTACATTTGATGTAGGTTAATCATTTTCCCTTTAGGAACACTTTCTTCTCTTGGCTTCTACACAACTAATTTCTTGCGGTCTTCTGGTCATTTCTTCTCATTTTCCTTTTATGTTTTCTTATTTTCCTAACTTCTAAAATTGAAGAACCCTGAGACTCAGCCTTCAGTTATCTGTTATTTATAATAAATAATCAATATAAACATGGACATCTAAGGGAAGTAATGACACATGAAAGACTTCAATTAGTGAATTGAGATTTTCATGTCCTATGATGGTTGATGTGACTAGGTTTAAATTAACCAAATTTCAATTTTTTTCTGCCTCCTCTTGGTTTCATTCACGTTTTCCTTTTCTTACAATTTTTGCTTGAATAATTTTAAGCCTCTGTTCTATCTTGTGCATATGGTTATTGATTTCTGTACTTTCCTCTGGTACTTAGAAGTCTTATCAATTCTAAGGAATTGATTTAGGAATTCAATTAGGATTTATAATGTACACTGTCACCTGATCAGAAGAGTCCTTCATCTAAAATACAACTTCACATACAGCATAAAATTCTATAATGGCATACCTCCATTGTGCTCTTCATATTTTTCTGAATATTTTATATTTCAGTTGTATGAACTACAGAATGCATTATTGTTTACATTAAACTAATGTCATTTAAAGACATTTTATTAGAAAAATACACACTTATCCACAAAGGTACTAGAGTTATAGTATTCGTTAGTAATTTAAGATCAGCCATAAACACATTATCACTGAGTACGTGTTATAATATTTCTGCTTTTTTACATTTATTGAATTTTTTAGATCAAAGCATATCTATCTCCTTTTCTTGCTCAAGTAGAAAAACACAGTACAAGAATCACCTTATATATCTGATAAATGAAAATTGAATTATTTATAAGGAAATGATGAAATAGCCAGGCACGTTTTATTTCCATTTATTTTAAACTGAAATTGTGGGGAAGACAGAAAGGCCCACCAGTTTTGCCTATGTAAAGAGACAAATCACAACCATAACTAACAAAGCTGCTATAACTCATAGGTGACTAGTTAGAATAAGAGATTGTATGTCCTGTCTACAAATTATATGTATATCTATGTGTGTGGTGTGTGTGGCTGTTAGTGAGCATGTTCAAGTGTGTGTGTGTGTGTGTGTGTGTGTGAGAGAGAGAGAGAGAGAGAGAGAGAGAGAGAAATCAAGCAGGAGCAGAATATAAAAAAGTACTACTACACAAAATGTAATTTTTCTAAGGATATTATAACGTACATGTGACAGTCATGTGCATACAAATGTCATAGAAATCAAAGTTGTTATTATTTAATCTGCTCACAGCTACCTTTATTTTTAGCATAATGAAAATTACTGTGTGGTGACTATTGAATTCTAATTGAATGGTTACTAAGAAACCAGGGATGATCTTTGTAGGATTTCATTAGTTCACTGATCTCAAACTTGATTTTTTGATTGTGATGCTGATTACATAGCCATGATAATGTTATGATTTTTAATCTTAAATGGTTAAATCCCCTGATAGAAATTTCTAAACATCTCACCACAAAAGATTATTAGGGTACCATTGTTATCTTTTATGACATTGTCTTTCTGCTTTCATCTCTTTCTTATTAAAGTTCAATACTTGAACTTTTACTCTGGCATATCTTTTACAGATTAAAAAAAAAGTTTGCCTAAAAAGTAAGGCAACATAAATGTTTATTCTGCTGTAAAAAGCATCTCGTGGCAGTGAGATGCAAGGCTAATTTCAGACTTCAGCTCTGATCTTGTTAGGTTTCCTGTGGCTCACAGAGTCAAGACTGTGAAGAAGCTGATGACGGAAGGAGGATGGGAACTAAGTATCTAGATGGGGGTGCATGTATAAATATTGCTGTAGTTTCAAGATTTTTATGATATTAACTTATCCCTGATACCTTTTGAACTAATCATTTGCTGTCTTGTGACGAGATGTCAACTTACCATTTTAAATTCATTCTTTGTTCATACATAAAGAAATGAGTTACATTGTGACATTTTCATGCATACCTATATTTTTATGCTTTGTCCTCATTTGTCCTCCATTGTCTCCCATATCCCCAACCATCCTTTTTGCTCTTCTCCTTCCCCAGAAGAATTCCTCCTTCCTTTCTCACGGTACCTGTATTCCATTACTGTCCTTTATTATCTTATCTAGTCTTTAAATCTACTTCTTTCCTTTCATTGCCCCTGTCTGTTTTTCCACTCTTGCACACACGCACACACACACACACAGACACACACATGCACACAGAGACACACACACTTATGCACACACAGACATGCACATGCATGCATGCACATGTCCACATGGATGCTGCATATGAGAAAAAAATTGATGCTTGTTTTTCTAGGTTTTAATGAAAATAATTTTCTTTTACTATTGTATCTTCTTTTTTAAATTTTTTAAAAACAATCTTTCTTTTATTTTAAATACCAATTGCAATTCTCTCTCCTGTCCCTCCTCTCTCTTACCCCACCTTCCCCCCACCCCACCCTTCATTCACTCCTCAGAGAGGGTGAGACCCTCAATGAGGAATCAAGAAAGTCTGCCACATCACTTGAGGTAAGATCAAGGCTCTCCCCCCCCGGATCTAGGCTGAGCAAGGTTTCCCTTCATAATGAATGGGCTCAAAAAAGCCAGTTCATGCACTAGGGATAAATAATGGTTTCACCACCAGTGGCCTTATTGCCCAAGCCACACAACTGTCACCCACATTCAGAGGGCTTACTTCGGTCCTATGCAGGTTCACCAGCTTTCAGTCCAGAGTCAGTGAGCTCCCACTTGCTCGGGTCAGCTGTTTCTGTGAGTTTCCCTATCATGGTCTTTGTCCCTTTGTTCATAATATTGCTCCTATTCTCCTTACCTATGACTGGACTCCAGTAGCTCAGTCCAATGCTTAGCTGTGAAGTTCTGCATCTGCTTCCATCAGTTATTGGATGAAGGTTCTATGATGACAATTAAGGTAATCATAAATCTGATTACAAGAGCAGGGCAGTTAAGGAACCCTCTCCACTATTGGTTAGATTCTTAGCTGGGGGCATCCTTGTGGATTCCTGGGAGTTTCCCTAGTGCCAGATTTCTCACTAACCCCATAGTGATTCTCTCCATCAAGATATCTCTTTCTTTGTTCTAGCTCTCTGAACCTCCCCCAACTCAAATTTCTACATGCCTCATGTTCTCCTTCCTCTTGTACTTCTCCCCTCCCCACTTCCCTTCCACCCTCCCCTCTTTTTCCATGTTCCCACTTTACTCAGGAGATCTTGTCTATTTCCCCTTCCCAGGGGGATCCATGCATGTTTCTCTCAGAGTCTTCATTGTTTCCTGCCTTCTCTGGGGCTGTGGACTGTAAGCTAGTTATCCTTCGCTTTATGTGTAATTTCCTCCTGCTTATGAGTGAGTACATACGGTGCTTGTCTTTCTGGGTCTGGGTTACCTCACTCAAAATGTTTTTTTTTTCCTAGTTCCATCCATTTGCCTACAAATTTCAAGATGTCATTGGCTTTTTACCACTGAGTAGTTATTCCATTGTGTAAATGTACCACATTGTCTTTATCCATTCTTTGGTAGAGTGGCATCTAGGTTGTTTCCAGGTTCTGACTATTATGAATAAAGCAGTTCTGAGCTTTGCTGAGCAAATGTCCTTGTTGAATGAGTATGCATTTGGGTATATGCCCAAATGTGGTATTGATGGTTCCTGAGGTATGTTGATTCCCAATTTTCTGAGAAACCACCATACTTATTTCCAGAGTGGTTCTACAAGTTTACATTCTCACCAGCAATGGAGGAGTGTACCCTTTACCCCACATCCTCTCCAACATAAACTGTCATTAGTGTTTTTGATCTGAGTCATTCTGTCCGGTGTTAAGATGCTATCTCAGAGTTGTTTTGATTTGCATTTCCCTGATGGCTTAGGATTTTGAACAATTTCTTAAGTGTCTTTAGGCCATTTGAGATTTCTCTGTTGAGCATTCTCTGTTTAGATCTGTACCCAATTTTTAAATTGGATTATTTGCTTTTTATTCCTCATTTTTTGAGTTCTTTGTATATTTTTAAGAACATCCCTCTGTCGTATGTGGAGTTGGTGAAGATCTTTTCCCATTCTGTTGGCTGAAAGCAAGAAATTGAAGAAGATATCAGAAAAAGGAAATATATTTCATGTTCTTGGATAGGTAGGCTCACCATAGTAAAAATGGCAATCTGACCAAAAGCAATCTACAGATTCAGTGCAATCCTCATCAAAATCCCAGCACAATTTTTCACAGACCTTGAAAGAACAATACTTCGTATGGC
This sequence comes from Ondatra zibethicus, assembly GCA_004026605.1. NCBI lineage: Eukaryota > Metazoa > Chordata > Mammalia > Rodentia > Cricetidae > Ondatra > Ondatra zibethicus. The sequence goes on from PVIU01009237.1 coordinate 71,369, forward strand.
AAAGCAAAAAGTCAAAATTCTAGTTTGAGTTTTTGCTTTGTCTGTTTTCTAAACAGAGAGAAAGAAAGAGTAAGAATTTGGGTAAGTATGGTAGTAGGGAGGATCCAGGATTTAAAAGCAGAGAAGTGCTTCAATGGAATCAAATCGATATTAACCCAAATACCTATGAATACCTGGTTATTGGCAAAGAAGCTAAAATTATACAATGGAAAAAAGAAAGAATTTTCAACAAATGGTACTGGTATGTTGCCGTGTAGAAGAATGCAAATAGATCCATTTCTATCCTGTGAACAAAGCTCAAGTCCAAATGGATGAAGAACCTCAACACAAATCCAGCCACACTGAATCTCACAGAAGAGTAAGTGGGAAGTAGCCTTGAACACATTGACACAGGGACCTCTTCCTGAATATAACACCAGTATCACAGATACTGAGATCAACAATTAATAAATGGGACCTCCTGAAACTGGAAAAAGAATTTTCAATGCAAGTATTTTCATAGAACTTTTCAGATCTATCTGCCTAAACTACCTAAATTTTTACTTCTTGGTGAAGGGACTTTTTACATTGCAAGAACCTCCAAAAGGAGCTGGCTATTTTAATTGTAGCTGTGCTCAGTGTATGTACATATATGAACCTTTTTCTCTTTTACTGAATTTTTGTTCAGTATATTTGGTCATGGTTTCTCCTTCCCTAACTTCTCCTGCCACCCCCCATCTACCCAAATTTTTACTCTTTCTTTCATCTGTTTAAGAAACAAACAGGCAAAGCAATAACTCAAACAAACCAGAATTTTGAAAAAAATCAAACAAACCTGCAGAAAACAAGCACACATACACACACGCACACACACACGCTACAAAACACAATATTTGAAGCTACATCAAGCAGAAAAGTAAAATAAAAGATGTGCAAACAAAGCAAAATGAGACGAAATGTCTACAAAAATATCACTGAGTTCATTTTGTATTGGCCATTTAATGTGTAGGAAGGCATTTACTCTTATGTTTACTATTTCCAGTGATACTGCATTGGAGACAAAGAACCTTTTCTTTTCAGAAGATGTCAAATGTGGATAGTTTCTTGGTTAGAGGTGGGAGCCTACATCCCTTTCACCCCTCAGTGTACGAGATTTTTCCAGTGTTTTCTTGGACATCTACCTTGTTCCAAGCCTTTGCCTACTTGTTCCTCATACTCATTTTGGTACAGTTAAAATTTTTAATCCAAAACACAAGTTGAAATTTCATTAAAACTGTAACAAGGCTGAAAAGAGATACCTTAGAAAAAAATAAAGAAAAAGAAAAGAAAGAAAAGTGAGACCTTCATGACAAGTTTGCTCTTGAAAGCACCGCTTTCGTGAATAGATTAGTAAAACCATTAATGGAGTGTGCTCACGGCCGAAATAATGAGCTTGTCTTTCTTTTCCTTGCTGTCTCCTGTGTTTCCCTTCTGTCATGTGGTGTTGCAGCATGGTGTACCTCACAGGATGCTGGTGCTATGGTCACAGACTTTCCAGCCTTCTGAAAAATAGACCTTCATTCTTCACAAAGTACTTCCGCTGCAATACCTGTTACGGGACTAGGAGATGGCCTGCCATGCTTTGTATCTGTTCAATCCACCACTCACTTCATTTCCTGTATTTCTTTCCCATAGTCCTCCCTGCCCCTTATCTCTATCTCTTTATTTTTGTATAGGCTTTAGGTATGGACTCTTGTGTTCACATCACAGGTGAGCAGAAACAATGATTTTTATGTACTTCCCTCAACATAGGCTCTACTAGTACTAACATCATTTACTGGAGTGCTCCATTCGAAACAAAGGATGAATTACACAGATGTACAATCACTCAAACTTCAGCTCCCAGCACCAATGTCCAGAGGTTTAAAACCACCTGAAATTCCAGGCCCTCTGGGGCTGCAACTGTGATGTACACATGAACTTCGTTGTATTTTCATGTGTATTAATACCATTTCACGGACAATCATTAGAGCTTTAACATAGGAAAGTGGCTACAGTTTCCTGAAAGTTCTGCTGAAATAATTTTAATCTTAAAGTGCTTAAAGCAGCTATTTATTCAAAGCCCTCATACAAGTACTTTTAAACAAAACTAGTTTCTAAAAATGTTAGATAATTTCTTCTTTTATGAAGTTATTGTTCTAGCAACATTCTTGTGAATGTTAGAATTATGCGTTTTCTGGATCAGGATAAAATAAGGATTTTCTGATTGAATACTCATTATTGAACCACAATACATGTAAACACGTAACTCCAAAGAAACACAGTGGGTAAATGAAAAAATTCATATATCTACATATATATTAGAAATGAACTGAAAGAATACTTATATGTGTATGGATTATAATTCTACCCAAATAGATATAAATATTGGCTAATTTCTTGAAATAAACAGAATAGAATAGTTCATGATGGTTAACATTTCGATTTACATGGAATACTGAAATAATTCCATATAAGCATTCACTTACTAATATAGATTCAAAAATCAAGAAGAAATTAACAAAATCGAAGGAGAAGTAGATAAACTCTGAGACAGGTGGGGCTGTCTTCATCACTCCTGACTGTACAAGTGGGGAAGGTGTCACAGTCTGTAAGGACATAGGTTAAACTCTGGCCTAGTAAGCACAGCAGGACAATATCCCTCAGTTACTGCCATATATATATTTCTTTCCAAACCTTCATGGAATATTCTTAAAACCGACCAGAATCTGTACCTTGTAGCAGAATGAAAATGTTTGAAAATGATTTAAATCTCACAGATCACTGCCCATACTTGAATGAAATAAGAAATAACTAACAAAAGGTAAAGGCAAAAGGGGCCATATAAATTAAGTATCCATGCATAAATATTTGAAAATTAGACAGTGTACTATAAATGCCCCCATAATAAAAAAGATACTACAATGAAAACTTGAAAATATTTACAGTAAATAATAATCAAAATAAGACATATTAAAGTTCTGCTTGGAAGAAATTACATACACAAAAATGTATTTGATAGGGTTTATATATGAGTGTATGCGTGTGGTAAATGAATTTGTCATGTATGTATGTGTAGTATATGCATGTATCTATGTGTGCATGTGGTGTGTGTGTGTGAGGGCGTGTGTATGGGAGAGAGGAAAAGAGGGAGAAGGACAGAGAGATCAAAAACTAAATTGCATACTGCAAATCTATGTTAAAAGTTGTCAATTATTTCTTAATAACAAAAAGAAAAAAGAAAAATTGAATAAAAATAAATAATTGGTGCATCCAAAGGATGGTTAACTGAAAATACAAATAAAGCTGCTAGCACTGTTGAAGGCAAGGCCCCAGCTATTGCTGTGATATTGTAGGGTGTCTGATGTGAGCCTTTCGATTGTTATGAAACTGTGCCTGTTGGTTCCGAATGGCTCTATTTGCCATCCTAGACAGAAAACTGTCCTTTGCTGTACCAAAGGCTCATGGAATTGTGTGTTTCTCTCAGTTATGACAGCCAGTAGCCAGTGTCAGCTTGTTACCCTTTTCAAGATTTAACTACCACTGTGGAACAAATTTTGCTCCCAAGTTCACTGTATCACGCTAATGTTAATGTCTCTAATTTCTACACAGGACTAAGCCTTTTCTTAGTTTTTTTCCCATTGTCCTTTGATGGTCATGTTATTTCTTTTTCCTTCAGTGAAACAGTTTCTTAAGGTCGTATTTGCAAGAAACTGAATCTATTACAACTGGTGCTAAACGAGTTAGGAATCTGTTGTTATAACAGGGCTTCTGACAGTAGGTTACTTGTTTGGTATTTAGGAGACTTCCTTCTGCATTGCAGCGGGATAGAACACAGAACAGAAAACTATTAGACGGTGTGATATCACTGGCATTTCCAAGTTGTGGGGGAAACACTTACTGGAGGATTGTGATACTGGGTGACTCATACTAAGTACTGTTAAAGAGAGAAAAGCGTACACTTCTATCAATTAACACAGAATTTAAAGGAAATGTTAAGGGTTAAGTGGTCTTCATGGCTGTAAAGACACAGTTACCTCCAGCAGCCAGAAGGCAGACAGAGTTCAAGGCCAGGAGTGGATGCCTACTTTAAGACTGGCAGTCACATTGATGGCTATCTTAAATGTCACCATAGAACCTTCATCCAGCAACTGATGGAAACAGAAGCAGAGACCCGCAGCAGTGCACTGGGCTGAGCTCCCAAAATCCAGCTGAAGAGTGAGAGGATTGAGAATATGAGCCAAGAGGTCAGGAAGGACCATGATGGGTACACCCACTGAAACAGTCTGCCTGAGCTAATGGGAGCTCACCAACACTAGCCAGACAGAGAAGGAACTAGCATAGGACCAAACTACACCCTCTGAATGTGGGTGAAATTCATAGGACTGGGACAGACTTAAGTGCCACTGGCAGTGGCGCCAGGATTTATCCCTACTGCCTCTACTGGCTTTTTGGGAACCCATCCTCTTTGGGCAGATAATTTGTTCAGCCTAGATATATTAGTGAGGGCCTTGGACCTTCCCCAAAGCAATGTGTCTTACCCTCTCTGAGGAGTGGATGGGCAGTGGGGTGAGAAGGGAAGGCGGAGGGAATGGGAGGAGGGAAGGGAGTGGGAACTGGGATTGAGATGTAAAATGAAAAAAGATAGTTTTTTTTTTCTTTTTTAAAAAAAAGTAAAATAAAGTGAAAAAAGACTGGCGGAGAGTCAGAAAGGCACACTTAACATTACAAACTTTTAATTTCCCACACACAAAAATTAACAATATTTTTTCAATTTTATTGAATATGATGTATATTAAAGTGTAAATATGTATTACGTATGAAATTCGATAAGTTTGAACATGGGTCTCTCTTTGTGAAACTGTGAGCCTGGTCACGGTAATTAACTTGCTATCACCTCCTCACACTTTCCTTGCTATCACCTCCTCACACTTTCCTTGCTATCACCTCCTCACACTTTCCTTGCTATCACCTCCTCACCCTTTCCTTGCTATCACCTCCTCACACTTTCCTTGCTATCACCTCCTCACACTTTCCTTGCTATCACCTCCTCACACTTTCTTGCTATCACCTCCTCACACTTTCCTTGCTATCACCTCCTCACACTTTCCTTGCTGTCACCTCCTCACACTTTCCTTGCTGTCACCTCCTCACACTTTCCTTGTGCCCCTGGAATTTCTTACTCCTGTCTCTCTCGACCATAGAATAAAAGAACGTTTTTCACTAATAAATTGTTATCCGGTTTTATATGTGCATAGGATAAATGAATTGCTGAATATTAGCTGATCTAAGTGTTCTTTATTGTAAGCATAATCTAGGTCTATATCTAGGAGGATACTGAAAACAGGCAGGCAGTGAGAGGATGTATTAGATTGTACAGTGTTAGTTAGCATCCTACCTACCTAGGATGTAGCCTGAGGGGACCGGCTCAGGTTCATAGGTACTATGAAATAGACACTAGACACGGTAACAGTCAGGAGGTGATCACTCATGATTCGCTGTAAAGAGCAAGTGCCTCACTTCTCAAGGACTGACTCTGACTCTACACAGTTCCGTGATCAACGTTACTGGTGATTATACCCACTGAGTAACATCCGCCAGGATTTACTCTCAAGGCAACTCTCTTCTGTGCTTCTTGAGCTTGTCATAGGAGGAAAACAAGGAATGTGCAGATAGAGACTTCTGCCCTGTCTTCCTTTCTGTCTTCCTCTTGAACTGGCCACAACATAGATAATTCCCAGTGTGTGTTTTCAGTGAACATTGCGGGAATCCCAGGGACACGCGCTGAGCTTGAAGAATTCTTGCCGAGGCCATGTATCATAGTCACTTTGCATTCGTGTGACATGGGCCCTGGAGCTGTAGTAAAAGAGAATTCTATTTAACTCTTCATTATCTCTAGGAAAAGATAGTGGAAGCATCCTTTTTATCCTGGCTGTGAAATGTTTTGAGTACCTTGAGCAGTAGCAGCTTTAAAAAAAATGTTATTTTCAAGACTATTGTGCATCTCAGTGTGAAGAGGTGACATGGGACTTGTTGGTGTGGTCTTCGAGTGGCTGTACTGTTAGACATTAATCACTATATTTATTGTGCCTTGTCATATTGTTAGAATATTTTTCTATCTGTGCCCCAAGGTGTATAATTAAAATTGTTATTGCAACACAGGAAAGGAAGCAGAAATCATAAAATTCCCTTGCATTTTCTTTTATCTATGTTCCATTTCCAAGCCTGAATATTCATTATTAGTTGTTATTAAATTTTAATCCTTGTCTTTCTTTTGTTAGAAAAAAATGATAAG
>PVIU01009238.1:0-77653 GCA_004026605.1 Ondatra zibethicus
TTTTAAAAAAAAAAAAAAAAAAAAAAAAAGGGAAGCTTTTCATTGGGCAAAGTCTGTGAACTTCTTTAATCCTACTTATTAAATTAGTCTATTTTTTGGCCTAAGATTAAAAAGATATTCCCCTAGCATATGTCATATATATGAGATTTTCAATATCTCAAATTTCTCCATTTTTTATCTTAGGAAATAGAAACATTGATGTGGGAGTCCCCTCTGTGTGTTGCCTATATTGGTTAATCAATAAAGAAACTGCCTTAGCATGATAGGGCAAAACTTAGGTAGGCAGAGAAGACAGAACTGAATTCTGGGAGGAAGAAAGCAGAGTCAGGGGATGCCATTTATCTGCTGCCCTAGATAGATGTGCTGAATTTTACCCAGTAAGCCACTGCCATGTGGTGATATACAGATTAATAGAAATGGGTTAAATTAAGATGTAAGAATTAGCCAATAAGAAACTGGAACTAATGGGCCCAGCAGTGATTTAATTAATACAGTTTCCATGTGGTTATTTTGGGGCTAAGCTAGCCAGGTAGCCGAGATGAACAAGCAGGCCTTCCTTACAACCAAACACTAAGTAATAAAGAATAAGTGTACTAGGCAGTAAAAGAGATGGCATGTGTAAAGGTGAATGTCATAATATTTCCCTTTCATCCCTTTCACTTTATAAAAATGTTGCCTATAAAAAAAGGTATTCTAGATCAACAAACATTAGATTTATCTGCTATCTTTATACAGAATTTTATCTTCTTAGGAAGGGAGAGAGAGAAAGGAAAGTGAAGAAAAGAATGGGGACTAGAAAAAGGAAGCAGAGAAAATGGTATCCCACATACATGCTAGCACTTTATGCATGTGAATTAAAAACCTCCATATATTATTGTTAATAGATCAAGAACTCACTGGGGTTGAGTTTATTTCCAGTTATTTCAATGACTCTTATCAATAGTTCAGCATATTTAAATATTTGGAAAAATTTGAAAATAATAAGTGAAGTTTATCTGACAAAGTGAAGTCAATTTTGCAAACTTCTTATAATTTTTAACAGCTCTTGTTTTGTTGTTGTTTGTTGTTCTTTTAATTAATGAATGTGAGCAAAAGTGAAGCAAGCAAAGTGTTTGTCCCTTCATCAGGATCTGTCAATGATTTCTAATTCTTGTGCTTCAGCTATCCCTAGGGAAGTTAGGATTTTGCTATAAAATATTAAATTTTTATCTTCATTCTATAAACAAAATAAAATGTAAAACGAAATGTAAGCATTTGTCTTTTGAGATATGCATAATAAATGCTTTTAGTTTATCTAGAATTTAATGCCAGTGTGAGAATATTGAAGAAGAAGGATTTATGAAGAAATGACACAGGCTGATGAATTATCTGTAGGACAGGGCCGTGTAAACACAAGGATTCTCTGGCTCACATGGTGTAGCCAAGTCTTCTAGACAGGAGGACTTAAAGAGCTTCTTTACCTTAAACAGAGTTCTGATCTGCTAATTCCAGTTCAAACAAGCTACTGTTGAAATGTAATAGAAAATGAAGGTAAGCCTTTGAATACATCTAAATATTGGATTCCCCTCTTTATGCTGTGAATACCATTGGCTAAGAAAGAAGCTGTTTTGGGACTGTGATTGGGCAGATGAGAGCTAGGTGGTGGAAATTAAACTAAATGCTGAAAGAAAGAAGGCAGAGTCAAAAAGAAGCCATGTAGCCCTGCCAGAGAAAGACGCTGGATGGAACCTTGCTAGTAAGCCAAGTGACGATACACAGATTAATAGAAATGGATTAAATTAAAATGTAAGTGCCAGCCAAAAAGAAGCTAGAGCCAATAGACCAAGCAGTGATTTAATTAATACAGTTTTTAAGTTGTTATTTTGGGAGTCTGGGCAGCCGGAAACAAACAAGCGGCCTCCTAAACAGTAACCCAGACCTAGAGATGAAGCTAGAATGTACTCCCTCACAGTGTGTGCTAGCTGTAAACCAAAGGATATTGAGCCTATAGTTCATGATACTAGAGAAGCTAGGTAACAAGTTAAACCCTAAGATAAACATACATAGATCCACCTGGAAAGGGGAAATAGACAAGACCACTTGAAAAGTTGGGAGTATGGGGGTGGGGGAAGTATGGAGTGCAGAAGGGGAAGACAAGGGGATAAGGGTGGGGGTAGGAGAACTTGAGGGAACGGAAGAGTCTAGATGGGGGAAAGACAGAGAAAGAGAGCAAGGAAAGGGATATCTTGATTGAGGGAGCCATTATGGGACTAGCAAGAAAACTGGCACTAGAGAAATTCCTAGAAATCCACAAGAATGACCCCAGCTAAGACCCTTAAGCAATAGTAGAGAGTGTGCCAGAACTGGCCTTGCTCTGTAGTCATAGTAATGACTATCTTAAATGTCACATAGGACCTTCATTCAGCCACTGATGGAAACAGAGGCAGAGACCCACAGTGGAGCACTGGGATAAGCTCCCAAAATCCAGTCAAAGAGTGGGAGGCATGAGAATGAGAATATGAGCAAAGAGGTTAAGGCCATGATGGTTACACTCTCTGAAACAATTTACCTGAGCTAATGGGGGCTCACTAACTCCAGCTGGACAAAGAAGGAAGCAGCATAGGTCCAAACTAGACCCTCTGTGTGTAGTTGACAGTTGTATGGCTAACGTAGACTGAGGGGCCACTGGCAGTGGCACCAGGATTTATCCTTACTGCTTGTACTGGCTTTTTTGGAACCTATTCCCTTTGGATAGATTCTTTGCTCAGCCTAGAGAGAGTCGGGAGGGATTTGGAACTTCCCCAAAGTAATATGCCTTACCTTCTCTGCAGAGTGGATGGGGGATGCTGCAGTGAGGGATGGGAAAGAGTGGAAAATTGGTATTGGTACGTAAAATAAAAAAAAACTTATTTTGTCTTCTTTTTATAAATTAATAATAAAAATCTACTTAAAAAGAAAATAAAGTAATACTTAACCTTTGACTTCATCCTGATATAAAATTAGAATAAATACATTGAATTTAAATAAATTTCTTTCCAATGATTATACTGATTTACTTAAAGCATATGTGAATTGTAGTTATAAGTTTATTAGCTTAGTTTAATCTTCAGACATTTTCCTGGAAATATGTAGTAAAAGATTATAAGCAAGGGAAGTGACTACATTTCCCCTTGGTTATTGACAAGCCATTTACTGTATAGAATAATTTGCTAAAAATTTTACTCGATAGATATATTATAATATATCAGTTCACATGGCGTGCCCTCAAAACTTCAGGGTGAATCTTTTTCAAAGTAAAGATCTAGACCAAATTTGCTTTATGTGGTTGATGATCATGCATCCTAAACATGAACACTGACCTATAAAGAAGGTTTTAGAAAAGCTATTCTTGATTACTTTCATGTATTACCATCATTAGGAAGCCCTCTTATAACTACAAGTGGTGGATTTGTCAGAGAAGGAGCCATAGATGAACTGAGGCAAGAGACAGTAAAGGAATGAAGGCTGAGAGCATCATTTCTGTCTTCATATCCGTGCATGCCTCCAAACAAATATGAGACCATGGGATTGAGCATTCACATGAATTAATGTAGTTCATTTTTTTCCCATTAGCTATGTTATTTTCTTCTTTCTGTCATTTGTTACTATATAATATCAGCACACTTAACACTGTGCTATTTTATACCATCATCAATACATAACTGTAATGTGTATGTCAAAGAAACCTTTGAAGTAATACCTGATTTATGTACAAAAAAATAATGTTGAAGGAATTCTACTGACAGTGTTAGCTTAATATATTTCATATGTATAAATGTATGTTTACTCAGAATTTTAGTAAGCAGTAGAATTATATGTATGAATCAAAACCTATAAGAAAATTTTATTATTTTATAGTATTTCTTTAATGTACACTGTTATATATAAGTAGGAGATTAAAAATTGATCTTATCTTTAATTTGATACTTATAGCTTTACAAACATTAAAACAGGATCCTATTCTCTTTGGATGTATACCTTGCTCAACCTAGATGTAGTAGGAAGGGCCTTGGACTTGCAACAGGACAAGGAGCCTTGTCCTCTCTTAGGATTGGAGGGGGAAGGATGAGAGGGTGTAGGGAAGGAGTGGAAGGAGGGGAGGGAGTGAGAATTTGGGTTGGTATTTTTTAAAGTAATAATATAATAAAAAACAATAAAAACCCTCAGCATTAATGTGCTTAGTCTGTCATAATAGAAAAAAAACATATGTTTATATAATTAAGATTTCAGCAAAATTTCAGTCTCAGTGGTGTTTGGAACTTAGTGTCACCTAGTATGCTTATCACATCTATTTGGTAGCATAAGTTCAAATTTAATTTGTCATTGTTTGAAACTAATGGAGTATTCAGTATTTCTATCTATCTAACAACATGCAATGGAAACATTTGATTAGATCTAATGAATAGATCTAAATCTGTTTCATTTTAGTGAGTTTATGAATATATACCTAAAAAGTTCATGCTGTCATTTGTATATTGCAGTAAGTATCCACAAGGATAACATTAAGGGTTGGGTAGTATCAAGAATACTTTGAGAGTTATCATCAACTCTCTAACTGGACTTACGGCCAGCTCAACAAGAGTGAAACCATGCTTGGGACTGAAAACCTAGCCACCTCTTGCTTGTAAAGTCATCACTCTTGGAGAAGAAACATACCATCCTACTGTAGCAGACTTACTCCTAATGACGTTCTCAGTGTTTGTCTCATACCTGCATCTAAGTGTAGTTCTCACCTTTCATCAATGAATTTTTTTCTTTGAAAAAGATGGACACCATTGCAGAAAACAATAGTTGATCAAAATCCAGAGTTGTGCAGTCCACTTTCACTGATGCACTAACAAAACAAAACAAAAAGAACCCCTGAATCCAAATTTCAGGGATCATTGTGGGGTGGAATAGGTAGAAGAAGAAAGAATTTGCTGTGAGATTATATATATCCCAGAAATTTCTTTGGAGCTATACCCATGAAGTGTCATCAACATGGCTACCCAAACATGGCCTGAAAATTAACATTCTTTGGAAGGGAGAAACTTCATGAACCCTCAATCTTAGATAAAACTACGGGCAACCAAGATATTTGAAAACAGGAGAACTAGTCTTCCAAAGGGAAGAGCAAACCAAGTGTTTCTCTAATATCAAATATTCCATTCTAAAACCATACATACAAGTAACATTATGCAGATTGTGAAGGCTGTATTTATATATTCAGGAACATACATACACATGCAAACATGCACATTAAAGAAAAAGAGACTATGAATTTGACAGAAAGCAGTGGAGTGTTCATGGAAGGTGGTGGAGGTAGTTCAGTAAACTGGTAAATAATATAATTACATTATAATCTTAAAATATTTAAAAATTTTAATAGAAATGTATGGAATGTAAGTCAACTTTAGGAAAAATAGATATAACATATGATTTATAATTTTCTCATTAAAATGTTTGATTATACAACTTTGCTTTTAACAAATTAATCCAGTTCATTATGATTTCTCACAGCCATAATTAAAATGGATAAATAGGACAACGTGATGGGAAACTGATATTTATTAATTTCAATATCATATATTTGCACTCTTTTGGATTTAAAATTGTTAGATTTAATTTAAAAGATGGTGTTTCTATGTTGCTCACTGAGCATCTTAGAATTTCAAAAGGGAGGTTATGCTTGACATGACTACGAATAGTTGTTTCAGTCTGTACAAAAGAATGAAGGACTTTTACTTTACCTTATACTGGTAAGGCACATGGAAAAATGTCAGATTTTATTTCTTGTATTAATGCATTGGTAAGCCAAAAGTTCACTAAAATTGTTGACTTATCTGCATATAAAATGCTTAGTGCTATCCAGGAGAGAGTACTAAATGTTCCACAGCACTGAAAATTTGCATAATGAAGAAGAGAGTGCATTTAATTTACCATTAACTTGTTAAACCTCTCTGTAATATTTTCTCTATGTAATTTATTCTTATATGCATTACAAGATAATTGATTCAAAACTGCAATAGGTTAATGGGGTAAAAAGGAGAAAAGAAACTATGAACTAGATTTGCCCTTAGAATATTATCATAAGAAGATGGTGTATTAGACTGTGTAAATGAGGAAGCCATTCACTGAAGCCTGATATTGGGCTTCCATATGGTGGGTATAACACCTTCTAGAAAACACTACAATACACAATGGAACATACTTATATTTTGCTTGATGCGTATCATAACTGAAACTCCTAAAGAAAAACTAGGAATAATCTAAAGAAGTTTGCTGATCCTGGAATGCAGACAAATGTTATTCTCATAGCTCTAATTAAAAATAAATCATGTTTACAATGAGTGTTGAAATACTTTAGAAATACCAGAATACAGCACAGGTGAATTTAATTGCAATCATTTTTATGAGCGTATATTTTCTCAAAATTATTCCTGTAATTTTGGACAGATATCAAATTTTACACTGTGTAGATGGTATTAAAAGGCATATTTACAAATATACTTCTGCAGAATAAATTTAATTAGCAACTCAGCAGAGATCAGAAATATATCCATTCTTTTTATCTGGAGACACAGTTAAATCAAGGGAAAGTTGATTCTGAAGATATAAAATCAAACTCTGAAATTTATATTCCATATTTTAATTCCAATGTTATGGATTTTATTTTTATCTTGGGAAGTTATTATCTCTAGCTTATAACATTTTAATAAGTAGCATACAATGAAGGACTTTTCTCTTTTTGAACTTGTCAAATACAGTTTTTCAGTATTTAATTAGAGTTTTGTTAGTAAACCTTATACAAGAGAATTCAATTTTATATGGATTGTTCCTTTTTGATTCGTGATTTCACAGGTTGTGTCCATGGCTTGCTGCCTCCATTGCTTCTAGTCCTGTGGTGCAGCAACTCATCTTGGAGACAGTATATGATGGAGCTCACTGAGCATAGAAGTTTAAATGAGAAATGTCATCATAGACACGGATATTTTGACACAAGGTTCTGAGTTGGTGGCACAGTGGGTGTTTAGAAAGTACAGTCTTGATGTAGAAAGTATGTCACTAGGGATGAACTTTGAAAGTTTATACTTTCACCCAGTATATTTTAACTCATCACTCTATCTTCACAGTCTTATTGAGGATATGACCTCTCAGCTTCTTGCTACTGCCACAATCCATGTCCTTGCCAGCTAACATGCTCCCTAATCATGATGAGTTTCATTCTTCTGAATAAGTCAAAATAGGAAATATTTCCTCTATTAAGTTGTTTTTGGTCATAGTGTTTTATAACAATAACAGAATAGCAACAAATATTTATTATATCAGAGAGGTGGCAGAGAGGAAGAAAGCAAGTGTGAGGTACATTGTTCAAATATGTCTTATGTGTTCTATTTCCTAATGAATGTCCAATGTCCTAAAAGTCAATTTGTCCATTAACACAAGAACAAATAAATTTGTTCATGAGATTTGTACAATGTGAACGAACACCTCTCAGTTACACCATCATTTCAGAATCAGGTTGTCAAGTCAAGATCCTTCAGGAACATTAGACTTGAAATACGTAATTAATCATTTGATAGCTAAAGTTCTTCCTGGAAAGATTATTAATACCTTTAGTATCTTGTGCTTGCCATGGTTGTTATTGTATCTCAAGTTCCTTTTTTGCCCCTTCTTTACATAGTATTTTGATTCATAAAATTTCCCTCTTCCAAAGCAAAGCAATAGAAAAATATTCAAAAGGCCAAAAATTCTCTCCCAAGATCTAAGTGTCAACACTTTATTTTTGTCACCATAACTCTATCAAATAACAGCTATTTCTGAGAGAAGACCCTCCTTATGCCCTTCAATTCTCTTCATTTGTAGGGTTTACTCATATCAGTAACAATCAAGCATAGGACCTATACCATTCACTTTTGTGTTGATACTAACCAATGCAGTATCCAGTTTCAAAGTTATGATTTGGAATGGTACTTCATGTTAGATATTTAATACTGTAACAAAAATTGTTTGTCTTTCATGAACTATCCTTATGACCCATCTTATATTTTAATATTTTATTGAAAATAATTTATGAAAATGTAATATCTTTAAATATCTGTAAACTATAGAGAAACAAACAGGGACTCTCACAGACATAGTTATGCTATTAATGTAAGTGACCATTTCAAATAACATTAGTAGTTAATAATTTAATTCATGTTATTATGCCACGAATGAGTGTATTTTGTTCATATAGTGGTGACAGCAGGACCACTAATGTATATTATCCACTTGATTTATGATTTTATAATAACTTAATTGCAAGGACATTCAAATAAAATTTATATTAATCAGATTCATTGATATGTCATGTTAGTATTACAGTGCACTTCTATTTTATTGCATTTATTTATGCAGTTTTCACTTTATCTCTCCTGTGAGCACAGTTCTTATTTATATGTTTTCCTTGTACACTCTGTTAAATTCTATTTGTATTGCATATTTTTTCCCACAAGATTCCTTCACCTTTTCTATTTCTTTTTTTATTAAGTAAAAAATATAGTAAAGAATGCACTCTCATATGTTCACTAAAGTCCCTTTGGTATAATAAAATATCAACAATGTCATTATATGGAAGGACTTTTTTAGATTGAGGGGATAATAAAATGATGCTGAAGAATTTATATGACTTTTTTGTTAGAAACGTCATTCTCGTTAATGTCAGCAGCACAGAAGTGCAATAGCTGAATGCCCTCCGAGAGAAGGACCTTTGGAAATTTTCTTTTTTATGTAAAGAAATTATAGCATAACTTTTAAGATGTTTCTATTAAAATTATAAAACTTTTTTCTTTTGTGAAAGTATCCTATTTTTTTAGTAGTTCATTGCATAAATATTTAATCTTCCTAAATTCAAAACTAGGAAATGAAAGGTTCTATAATTTTAATGTGATATTTCCAGGTCCCATCTCCTTAAAGGGTGTAACTTATCCTGTGATGCTTTTAGGAGGGGTTAGAAGATTTAGCCAGTGAAGTCTCCCAGAAGGTAGTAACCATAAGTTCAATTCTGTTGTTTGTTTTGTTTCAGTTTGGTTTTAATTTTTTTCAAGACAGGGTTTCACTGTTGCTTTGGAGCCTCTCCTGAAACAAGCTCTTGTAGACCAGGCTGACCTCAAACTCACAGAGATCTGCCTGCCTCAAAGAAAGCTGATGAATATATACTCTTATGATCTTAAACACTTGCACCTCTTAAAATTTGATGTGGGATTTCACTCTGTATGCAGTGATTACCATTAATGAATAAAAAACCGCTTTAAGCCTATAGCAGAGCAAGGCAGAGCAGAGCTAGGTGGGGAGGACTGGACTAAATGCTGGGAGAAAGAAGGGCAGAGTCAGAAGAAGCCCTGTAGCCTGCTGGAAACTTTACCTGGTAAGCCAGACACTTGGGAATACATAGATTAATAGAAATGGGTTAAATTAATATATAAGAGTTAGCCAGTAAGAAGCTATAGCTAATGGGCCAAGCAGTGTTTTGATTAATACAGTTTCTGTGTGATTATTTCAGCTCTAAGAGGCCAGGAACAAACGAGTGGCCCCTGCAACAATAATTCCTTTTTGTTTCAGGCATGGTAATGCACACTTGTAGTCCAAGAACTTGGGATGCAGAGACAAAAGGAAAAGCATGGGGTTGAGGCCTTATTTGACTTTACATAGTAAGTTCCATGCAAACTACTATATAAAATATCAATATTTGCCAGTTTAATCAGATATAAACTTCTCAGTGACTGTACCATGAAATCTAATTATATAGGCTATCAAACATACCCATAAAATATCCAGAATATACTATTTAAAACTTTTTTTTTCTGTCAACATTTATCATGTGTCCATTAGGATTTTGCGTCACATAGTTCCAAAGTTTCAGAAAATTATTCAAAAATATGTGATACAAAGCACCACAAATGGGCAATAGCAAACATCAGACTCAAGATAAATGAGAAAAAATTATGATGAAAGTATATTTAATGATGAATAATCACTTCAAATATTTTTCAATGATTAATATTAAATGAATAGAGGAATGAAAAGATTGATAATCCAATAAAGAGAAATTAGAAGCAAAATGAAGATAAATGGTAAAACCAAGAAAAATATATATTTATCGTTAGTTATTTGCTTTGAAGCCTGAGGACAGGAGTCAGAAAGTAGAAGAAATGTTATCATAAAAAATGACGAGAAGTGTGGTTAGTTGTGTCTCCATTTTCTCCATTATCTCATGACAACACATAGAAAGGTAAAGGACAAGAAGGATTTCACATGTGTGCTTATGTGCATATGTGTCTCAGATATTTAACTCAAGTTCCAATGGATGTGATGCTTTCTTCTTTCTTCCACTGGCAACATACATGAAAGTGGTATAAATGTAGGACAAACACTCATAGACATTTGAAAGATTTTAATCTAAGTCACATTCCCAAGAATTCAGTAACTTAAACAAGAAGAAAGTACATTTATTGAAATAAAAAATATTTAAGTCACAAAGAAATGGTTGGTGAATAACTACTGTTGAAGAAATGTTATGTTGAGTAAACTTGTTTCTTTTTGAAATCTGATATTTACTAAAGAAAATCAGGTATGCAAATTTTAAATGAGAATATGTGAACGAGTCACAGACATGAGAAATATATAAACTAATGAAAGTTTAAAGCTAGTTTATTATTATCCTTGGGAGTGTGACCTGAGAGATCATGCAGAATGTTCCAGCACTATCAATTGTCAAATGAATCAGTCAATAACATGGTTTATAGGTAAAGCAGAGGCACAGAGTAAGTTGAAAAATAGACAGAGTATGGGAGTGAATTATAATCATTAGATTTAGGAGAAAGATGACAGGAGAAGGCAGGAGGATAGCACAGTGACTACATGACACTCCTACAGAATTGTAGTTTGAAGGGTCATCTATCAGCAAATGTTTTTGTTCTAGAAAATATCAATAGGACTTATCAAAGTTGGAAATCATGTATGCTATATCTCCATATACTTGAAGCGACTCTGTTAATTCTACATCAAACATTGAACTTATTTGGGAAATTTAAATTATATTTTCTACACTTAGTGCAGTGGTTTTCTGATTTCTGTGTAGGTGGGGCTTATAGTAGATATACATGTGATATAGATATAAATAGAATATTACTGTATATATGTGTTTTTTAAAACTTTCATTTGCAAATGTATACAAGAAATCTAAACTATTATGAAACCAGAGACAAAAAAAATGTGGATGAAGTACAAGACTCTTGTGTAATAAGCGCAATATATTGCTGTGAATGCGAAGAGTGGACCTTCTCAGTACCTCAGCCCTTGTCCTGTACTTACATACTATCCACAGTGCTGTGCTCTTGTTAACACCTTCTAAAGTTTTGATGTAACAGTGTTGTGTAAGAACCAAGGTAGAATTGAACATTCGGATTTTTCAGACTACCGTATGAGGCTGGGCTAGATCAAAAGTGTGTTCATCAAAGAATATGCAAAGTTCCTACCAAATTCATGGGAAGAAAGAATAGAATTGAACCTTCAACTATTTCTCCCTGGATTTCCTGTGCACTTTCCACACTGTCTTTCTAAGTAGAGGTAGTATCCTTAGAGGACTTTGCTAATGTTCACATATGTGTGTGATTGTGTGTGTGTGTGTGTGTGTGTGTGTGTGTGTGTGTGTGTGTGTGTGTGTGCATATGTTCAACCACCATTGTGAGGAAGCCTAGGTTATATTATTCTTAACATGAAAGCCTTCTGAAGATAACAGATTCCCAAGTGAAGGTGATTTTTAGCTCTTTGCTTACAATTATCCAGTATGTAACATTGTGATATCCTAAAAATCTATTACAAGGGAGAATTCCTAGGACCATTTTGCACAAACACAGTGGTTAGTATTCCAGAAAATGCACTAATGGGCAAAAATTTTGAATATGACTCAATTCCTCATCAATATTAATTTATTTAATTTTCACACTTTAATTCCTTTTTATTGAAAAGTTTTTTTTCAGTTAACATACCAACCACATTTCCCCCTCATTCCCTCCTTCCACTGTCCCCCACATTTCTTCCACGCAAGTTTCCATTCACACCTCATAAAGGGTAAGGACTTCCATGGGAATCAATAAAGTCTGTCATATCATATAGAGGCAGGACCAAGCCCTTCCATCTATATCAAGGCTGAATAAGTCATCACTCCATAAAGAATGGGCTCTAAAAAGTCAGTTCCTGCACTAGGGATGAATTCTAATCCCACTGCAAGTGGACCCACAAACTGCCCAAGCCAGAAAACTGTAACCAACATTCCAAGGGCCTAGTTTGTTTCTATGTAGGTTCCCCAGCTGTTTGGGAGCATATGGATGAAGGAGAGGAAGGAGAGAAGGGGAGAGGGGAGGAAAACGTGAGAGAACTGGAGGGAGAGAGAAGGAGAGCAAGAAAAGATGGATCTTCATACAGGGAGGCATTATGGAGTTAGGGAGAAACCTGGTGCTGGGTAACTTCCCAGGAATTCACAAGGATGACCCCAGCTGATACTCCAAGCAATAGTGGAGAAGGTGCCTAATTGTCATCATAGAACTTTCATTCAGTATCTGATAGAAACAGACACAGAGATCCACAACTCAACACTGGTCTGAGCTCCTGGAGTTCAGTTGAAGAGAGGGAAGAAGGATTATATGAGCAAAAGGTTCAAGGTCATGGTGAGGAATCCAACAGATACAACTGATCCCATGAATTAGTGGGAGCTCACTGACTCCAGACTTTAATTCTTATACCTAGAACTGTAACCCTTTACCCTGCAGCACTGTATACCACTGTAAGAGAGCAAAATTAAACAAAAAACTCTCTAGAGATAGTTTACAAAACTTCTAGCAGAATTATATTTCAGTGAAAGTCTGCCTGTTTTCTATACAATCTGCAATTTTAATTCTAGATAGACCTTTGATTTTGATTCATTTCTCAAATGTAGGGCAGTTATTCAATTAATTTTAGGTGATGCAATTTTCCATAATTGAATGATGATGTTTAGATTGTAAATTATATTCATTATACCAAAGAATAATATATATTACCAATAATAATAATTCATAATAATGTATAATAGTAATCTGTTGTGAGACACAATGACTAATTCCAAGCAAAGTCATACTTGTTTGACAAAAGAAAACTTGTTATTGGTTAATGAATTTCAATAATGTGTGAAAACCGTTGATGCCTTAGAAAGCATTAGAGATTGTTTTAGAAATTAAGTATGGAAACATACATTTTGTTCCCCAATTTCATGCTTGGTAAGCAATCAATTTTGTCTTACAATTTAATTTCATCTTTCTTTTTGTTTCTTCTATATTTCAAATTTGGTAAATTATACTTTCCTTTTATAATTAGTATGTATAGAAACTTTAAGAAATAAAATATTTATTATATCTAATATATTTATTCATGCTGATTTGTAAAGTTTGAGGAAGAAGCAATTGTTCTTTACAAAATAGTAAAAAATGCAAGCTGGCTCCATCTTTTGTTTGACAAACTGGAAACTCAGCTATTACATGTTAAACCAAGTCCATGTTAAAATAATTAGATTCCAAATACTTTTAAGTCTTTATTTTGATAGATTTTTTCATTTTGTTTTGATCAAATGTCAGGATGGTTGATTGATGGCGTATTTCCCACTAGGCTGTTATGATATCCAACTTTTCTTCAATAGAAACATTATATTAATGATTTTGTGAATGGATTCAATAATTACTCTTCTCCATGTAACTTAGAATAGAGATTATACTGACATTTCAATTTCAAGGTTATATTAGAGAGTCATTAATTTAAAAAGCTTTGTTTAATATTTAAAATATGTACTGTGTGTCAAAGATTGACACTTATGATTAAAAGAAAATAAATGCGTTTTGATAATAACTATCTAATTATCCCAATAAATATTTTACTACTGAATAGTTAGTTAATCACTATTCCTTAATTATTTAATTATGTAAATATATTTTGAAATTGCAGTAAGTAAGAAGAAATGGCATCCAGCAGTTTATGAATCTAATATGACAACATTAAGTATTAAACTCAGATCTGGTGAATGACATAAATAACTGAACTGTAGGACAGACTTTCACAATCTTCCTTTGACTTTTAAGGCAACAAAGAAATTTTATATTGCAGAAAATCAAGCATTGAATTTCTAGCTAGAAGTTTTGGGAATTTGAAATTTGGTCTCTGGGATTAAACATTGACATCATCACTTTGCATCAGAGTGAACATTTACAGTTCACAAAACTATTTGGTGTCACAGTTCTTTGTTTTATGCAATGGAACACATAATAATTTCTATCACATATTGACATAAACTTACATAATTATTAGGTGAAGAGAATATAGAAAAATCTTATTTATCAAATTTCATAAGAATAATATTGACTATTACAATGATAAAACCCCCAAAGCTTAATTTATGTAAAAATTATATAATAGAAATAAAATTATTTCATGTGATATTACTCAACAAGAAGGTGTTGCTCTTAACATGCTTCAGAAGAAAGATATAAGAAAAAGAAAACAATTTTAATTATTTTTTTAAGTAATTTTAAAAATTCAATAATTTTTAGATGAGTTTATTATCACAAGTGTGGAGGGCATAAACATTATTTTAAAGCATAATTAAACCAAATATTTTACTGAAAAGCAGTTGTTTTGTATTCAGATTTTAAAAGAACTGTGAAATATCATTATAAAACATTTTGAATTTAATTTTGATATTAGAAAACTATGCATTTGAGATATGCTTAATCTCTCAATCATTGAAACCAAGATGATTTATATAAGGATAAAAGTAAACATTTCTATTCACCAGTTAGGTCTTCAATAAACATACATTTATGTAACTGTTGCTTGTTTTTTATGTATGCAAATGCAGGAGCATGGGGATGTTAAAGTCTGTACAAGTGTTGGTATTTGTACAGGTATAGGCACATTTATGTGTATGTGTGAGAAAAACAGACACCAGACTCTGGATTCATACTTCAGGGTGAGTTTATTTTCTGTCATTTCTCTTATAACCTCATAATATCTCACTCATAAACACATTCTCATTTTTAATTTGCATACTTTTCCCTTTCTTTAGTAACAATTAAAATGCAAAATGTTATAAGTTTGCTCAACGTAAGAACATTTTCTCAACAATAGCTTTATATGAAACTGTTCTATGATTGTATTTTGCAAACATATATAATTAGTTACCTTCCTTTACATTTAAATTATATAAGTTTTGGGAATCAGACTTTGATTCAAAATACTATAGGTTCCTTTAAAACATAGTGTAAAATAGTGCTTTCTCTATGTGTGCATATAAGCAAACAAAACTGTTTCCTTGTTTTATTTCCCTCCCACGTTTGCGCCATGAGATATTGGTGAAATAGAAGACAACTGACCCTCTCAAAATGTTTTCCATTCATTTCTAGGATACCAAATTTCCTTTATTTTTGACTCTGTTCAAACTTCATTTCAGAGCTTCAGATTCAGAAGAAATTAGACTAACTGACAATGTTAACAAAATATTTTTAATAAAGAAAAGAATTAAACTTTTTCAGTGATTGATATCAACATGTATGGATGAATCAAACCAATTACAAACATTAACATAAAAAGATGATAGAGGAGTAAAAATAATCATGAATGACAGTGGTTTGTAGTGTGGGATTCCCCTCTGTATGCTGTAAATATTGGTTAATAAAGAAACTGCTTTGGGCCTATAGCAAAGCTATAGGGGAACAATGCTAGGCAGGGAAAACTACATGGAAGGCTGGGAGATAGAAGGAGGAGTCTAGAGAAAAGTCATGGAGCTGCCACTGGAGACAGATGTGCTGAAATTTTGCTGGTAGGTCACGACTTTGTGGTGATTCACAGATTGATGGAGAGGGGTTAAATTAAGAGGTAAGAGTTAGCCAATAAGAAGCTAGAGCTAATGGGCAAAATGGTGATTAAAATAATACAGTTTCTGTGTGATTATTTCAGTTCTCAGTGGCCTGGATGAATAAGCAGCCCACCGCAGCAAATTCACACACCAATGTGGTGTACTAAATCCATGTAAAATCCGACAAAGTATAAAAAGGAATCCTAGACACAAAAGAACAGAGTAAGCATGGTTTGGTAGCGACATTTTCTTACGTGGGCTCTGTTTGCTAGAAACGAGAAGAGGCATGGTTCCTTTAAGAGACGTCTTCTTAATTCAGTGGTAACAGGAATTAAGCCATGCTATTTTAAAATGCCATTTTTTCTAGGCCGTGCTTCCAGCTTGACCTCTGGCTGTTTCTGGCAACCTGTTTTGGCTTGCTTGGTGGCAACATGGACCAAAAAAGTGTGCCTAGAGATGGGGCACTCTACATGGATCTCAGAGGCAGTGAGTAGCTCCAACATGCTGGTCAGGGTGGGGCAAGAAGACAGTGCCATATTTCCCCTAGCAGTGGTGCAGCTTAAGTTTATAAGAAACACTTAGCATTTTAAGACTTGTTCTTGGAGAGCAAAGGAGTACACATACACAATAGGTCAGATTCAGACATAAATAAACTTCTAAATGGGTCACAGTGTTGGATAAATTTACATAGGCTTGGGAGAGAAAAGAAAAAGAGTATAGAGAGTTATAAAGGAAAATAAATGGTTTATAAAAAATTAGAACAGAGTCTTCAAAGAAACAGAGTACAAACAGTCATAGATTAAAAGGAGCAAAGAAAAACAAGTGCTGTGGGAACACATTCTGCTCCTTCAGCAAATAGCCTTTAAAGATACCAGCTTACTTGGGTGTGGTCTCTTAAAAAGCAGCGAGAACCATGTGCCCACTCTCTTGCTTCCGGCTCCTGTTCTGGCTGCTGGACTCTCTTCCTGTTTGCACTCCGAGGACTGTTGTTTAGGATGGAGGTCTGTAGGTTTTCCCCTTAAATAAATAACCCTCTTTTTATTCTAATTCTCAACTGGTGTTGGATTGTTTTATGGCACCAAACAAGACACATGAAGATGTAAAATTCACAGAGTCTGGATTATGTATATTATTGTGATTTCTTTGAAAATTTTAATAGTAAAGGAGCTATGTACAGATAGAGATTTCATTGTATGGGCTGCTAAGCTAAACCAACATGTATATGATATAGATATCTTGACTTCAAAATATGGATCTAAGGATATGTTGCTTTGAAAAAGAGGTTCTTTCTTTGTTTCCACAGAGGATGAGAGCCTCTGATTGCTCTAGACTTACATGGTTGGATGGATGAAGATCCCCTGAAAGGTTGCCTTGAAAACTCCTCAAAAATTTACTTCTCCCAATAAACAGCAGGAAGCATTTTAGAGAAAAAAACTATACCCATATTCCCAAATATTGTTTGTAAATGTTTCTTCACATTTAAAGGGGGATATCCTATAGAGATTTGCATTGGTATGGAAAATATATATATCAAATTGAGCTTCAATTTATCAATAAACCAAGATTATATATACATACATACATACATACATACATACATACATACATACATACATATATATACACACACACATGGGGATGGGGGTGTCCCACTCATTTACAAATGTAATGTATAAGAAATATAGGTTAATATATAATCGTCAATAATAATCAAGCTTGTAGTCATGTTAGATTTTCTAGATGGACAGATATGTTTCAGATGGGTAGGCATTCTTCAAACCTTTCAAAAACTACAGAATATGGCATTTAAAATATTTTAAGAATTTAAGACTTTTCATGATGATGAGACACATCAGCTCCTGGCAGCACCTATTACTTAAAGAGGAATATGGGCACCAAAGATGCTCCTTATGTAGTTTGCTAGCCATTTGGGCAAGAAACTGCTCTTGCCTGGACTGATTGATGAACTGGACATGCAGAACCCACATAAAATTGACTGTTGAACTTGCCTAAATGTGAGATGATACTTCAGAGTTCCTGTTGCATGAAAGAGTCTTCCAGACATTCTGCAGGACACAGAATAAAGTGACTGACAAATTGCCAATATAGGTGAAACTGTCTTTGAAATTTCCTGCTTCATGGAAAAGTCTGCTGGATATTATGAGCCTGTACGCTGAAGATGGATGCTCCAATGATTCAGAAGAACTTTAGGTGACTATTCAGGCAGTAAGGTGTCTCTGTCACTTCTAGAGTATTACAAGTTGCTTACAATGCAAACCTGTTTTCTTAGGTTTTATATATATAAATTCTTGTATATATATAAATTATATATATAAAGAAATATATATATTCTTCAGTCTTTGATGGAGTTGAAGAATTAACAGTTTTCCTCAGTTATGATAAAAGATAAATATTGTAACTCTAATTCTTGCTTGATACTTGCTTTGTTATATGTAATTTTGCTATGTTAAAGCTAAAACTTTTTTTTTATTTAAACAGAAAATGGAAGGTGATGTGGGATTCTCCTCTGTATGCTGTGTATATCAATGGTTAATAAATGAAATGCTTTGGTCCTCTATCAAAGCTATAGGTGAACAGAGCTAGGTGGGGAAACATAGATGGAATGTTGTTGAAAGGAGGCAGAGTCAGAGGAAAGCCATGGAGCTGCTGCTGGCGACAGATGTGTCGAAAGTTTGCTGGTAGGCCATGACCTCATGGTGATGCACAGATTAGTGGTGATGGGTTAAATTAATATGTAAGAGTTAGACAATAAGAAGCTAGAGCTAATGAGCCAAGCAGTGATTTAAATAATACAGTTTCTGCGTAATTATTTCAGGTATAAGTGGCCAGGAACTAACTAGCAGCCTCCCTCCAACAGGTTTGAATAAAAATAGCCCTTATAGGTTCATACAATTGTAAACTTAAACACCAGAGTATGGAATTCATTGAAAAAATTAGAAAGATTAGGAGGTGTGGTCTTTGTGGAAAAAGTGTGTCACTGGGGTGGATTTTGAAGTTTCAAAAGTCCATGCAAAGACCTAGTGTAGATCTGGATGTAGAACTCTCAACTCCTTTTCCATCGCCATTTCTACTTGTGTACTGCCATGATGGTAAAGGACAAAATTAAACTGTAAACAATCTACCAATTAAATCCATTCTTCTATAAGAAGTGCCCTAGTCATAGTCTCTCCTTACAGCAATAGAACTGTGACTAAAACAAACAATTCAGCAAGATATAGGTATATTTATCATATGCATTGCTAAAATACCTTTCATATAATAGAATTAAATGTTATTCTGATAATGGCATCAGCATTTCATTGTTCTTCATAAGTTATTTGCTAAGGTGTAGAGGTAAAGAAAGAAAACTATCCAAGGTCTTATGTATGCAGAAAAGACCTCTATCTTATACCATCATTAAATATTGTAGACAGAAATAATAACTATGAATGCTTTGATTATCAAATTATTTATTAAATAGAATTATTTACTTTTTAAGATATTACTTACGACATTCTGTCTAAAATATTATTTATAGACAATTTGACCTGAGGAATATAATATAAAATTTAGGCCAGAGAAAAACTCCTTGAGGCAAAAGCCTTCTTAATGGATCAGTAGGTTATTTTTATAAATTTTGAATTTAAATAATATGTACTCTATTCTGGAGCTTTAGCAAGGCAGTCTAGAGAAAGAATTATCTACTTCTTATTAATTTTTGGAATATTAAGAAACTAATAATTTAGTGGATTTATGATCAAAATAACTCTACCCAGACACTAAAAGATCACAATTAGTCCTTTAAATAATCTTGGAAGTTGAAGTATTCTGATAGTAAAGTACAGCAAGTCTAATAGCTCATCATGTTTTCTGAAAAAAAATTCAAAACAAATTATTCATAAATATAGGAAGAAGTTATACAGTTAGAAAAAAGTTATGTAAGTGGGGAAGAATCACCTGTTAAAAATACACAGGCAAATGAACAGAAAGGTGTTGTTTTACTCAAGACTCGTAGACAGCCACAGCTAAGGATAGGTGTTGAAATGATAAACGTTAGCACAAGTCACATTGCACAGGATCTTCTTGACTGTAGTGACAAGAACTGAATTATATTCAGAGGGAGATTATTGTCATATTGATGATTTTTATAGTCAGTATTGTCTTCATGTCAGGTTTTATAACTCTTTTGAAATATCATTATAAAACACTGACAGCAAGATCCTCCACTTCTCGGAGAGAGTAAGACACATTACCTTGGGGAAGGTCCAAGGTCCTCTTTACTATATTTAGGCATAGCAAGATATTCACCCAAAGAGAATACATTCTCAAAAAGCCAGTATAAGCAGCAGGGTTAAATCCTGGTGCCACTGTCAGTGGCCCCACAGTCTGTCCCATAATACAACTGTAACCCACACTCAGAGGTACTAGTTTGGACCTATGCTGGTTCCTTCCCAGTCTTACTGGAATTGGTGAGTTCCCATTAGCTCAGATAGACCGTTTCAGTGGGTTTCCCCATCATGTTCTTGACTTCTCTGCAAATATTCTTGTATCCTCACTGTTCAACTGGATTTTACGAGCTCAGCCCACTCTCTAGGCCCTCCATACTGGGGCAAAACCCCGGGAAACTCCCCGACCTGCCTTGGCTTATCTAGCCAGCCAGCTGGCACATTTGGTGCAGATAGGCTGCTCTAACACCCCCATTCCATCCATTGGACCCTGAAAGCATTGGACCCTGAAAGCTACAAGTCCCATTCTGCCCCCAAACCTTAGAGAAATGCTGAAACACAAGCTGTAATTCCAAAGAGATGAACAAGAGAGAGGACCAAGAGAGGAACTCAGACGTGCAAGCTATGGTTGTACAGAGTGGATCAAGAGAGTGAACCAAGAGAGCAGAGCAAAAGAGCAGGCCCAGAGAGAATGCCAGGAGACACTTCAGTAGCTCCCTGAGACACAGACAGTGGCAGTACAGAGCAGAACCACAACAGTTCCCAAAGACACAGACAGTCACTGCAAGAATTGGACCAAGAAGCAAAGACACCCATGACATCAATTAAAGGTAGAGAGGGGTAGGTGTCATCTAGTTGGATGAATACAAGAATTCATCCAACAGCCTAAAAAGCAACGTGGTAACACTAGAACCCAGCAGTCATACAACAGGAGGACTTAATCATCCTAACACAGAAGAAACAGAAGAAAACAACTTAAACCTAACTTTATCAGGGTGATCGAGACCTTTAAGAGGAAATAAAAAATTCTGTTAAAGAAATGGAGGGAAAGACAAACAAACAAAAAAAAAAGAAAGGAAGAACTCAATAAATTTCTCAAAGAAACTCAAAAAAATCAAACAGGTGAAACAAACAGTTCAAGACTTGAAGCATTAAAGAAAACACAAAATAAGAGAATTCTGAATATGGAAAATCTGGGTAAACAAACGAGAACTACAGAGGCAAGCATAACCAACAGAATAAAAGGGATGGAAGAGAGAATCTCAGGTGTTGAAAAAACTATAGAGGAAATAGATTCAGTTGTCAAAGAAAATATTAATTTCAAAAATTTCTTATCACCACACATCCAGGAAATCTGTGACACCATGAAAAGATCAACCTAAAAATAATAGAGATAGAAGGGTAACTCCAGCTCAAAGTTACAGAAAATATATTCAACAAAATCATAGAAGAAAACTTTCCCAACCTAAAGAAGGATATCCTTATGAAGGTACAAGAAGTTTATAGAACACCACATAGACTGGACCTAAAATAAAAATCCCCTCATCAGATACCTTAAACTATTTTTATTTTAACTGAAAAAATTTTTCATTCGTTGTTGTTTCTTTACCTCACAAAAATAGGTGAATCATTAGAGCCAGATTTTTACAGGTTAGTAAATATTAGACAATTAACAAACTAAAAGCCATTAATAGAGTGTGGTATGTTTATGTTAATACTACCACAAATGGGTGTGGGCTTTTTCTGATTAACAAAACATTCCATGTTCCTTAGAAGCCATTAGAGCAGATTTAGTCCAAGATTGACCAGAAAGAATCCAGAAGGATAAGCTGACCCTGAAGTTGTCAAACCAGTACCAGTATGGTCCTGGTCTTGGACCAGATTTGAAAGGCCAATGACTTCTGGGATTTCCATTTTAAAGAAACTATCACCTAACAGTATTTAGAAACTGTACTGTCTTCATCTATTTAAACCAACTTTGTTCTGCTAAGATTTCTCTGGAGTTGTTATTGATTGTCAATACAGTGTGTGTGTGTGTGTGTGTGTGTGTGTGTGTGTGTGCGTGTGCATGCATGTTTGTGTGTGTTTGTCACTTCCCAGGTTAAAAACACAATAGAAAGTAATGTTATGACCTAAGGAGACTTACAAGCACAAAAAAAGAGATGAGATTCTGTTACTCATCTATTCACTTCATCATTACATTGACTGTCAACCAAAATAATTTAAGTTTTATTTTATTTGTCAAATGAGGTTGCTCTGGGTATATATTAGAAAATCAGGGTCCTTGACACCCAAGTTAATCATATGATCATTTCTGCTACATGCTGCCCTCTGCAACCTAAGTTCTTATTTTCTCTCACCTTTAGTTAGTGTGTTGATTTATTTTTAATTTGTTTCTTTCAGTCTACCTAATAAGATAAAGTCATCTGGAAAGAGGAATCTTCAGTCAAGTATGTCTTCCATCAATGGGGCCTATGGGGAATTCTGCGGGCTATTTTCTTAATTAATGATGGAAGTGAGAGAGCTCAACTCACTGTAGGTGGTGACACCCTGATCAGGTAATCCAGGTTGTGAAAGAACACAAACTGTGCAAGTCAGAGTTTGCAAAATGCTAGTAAACAACTGTCCTGCATGGTCCCTGCCTTTGTTCCTGCCCTGACATATATGAATAATAGAATACGACTGAGATGTCTGAGCTAAATAAACCCTTTCCTCTCAATGTTGGAATTGTCCTTGGTCATTACCACTGCAAAAGAAAGTGAAACAGTACAATTAGCATATTGACCAATCTAAGTGGTTATCTTGCTGTGAAGCCATTCATTCTCACACCACTAGCTAATTAGAGTTGGGCAAGGTCAATAAAAATCATTCTTTCTCATAAGAATAGAAAAATAGACTTACATAAAAAAATCACCCATGTCTTTGACTTCTGGCAGTGTGAAGTATTAATGATTTCTTTTCCCTCTTTGATTTGCAGATTTATCATTTCTGTCCTTTTTTGTTAACAGTGAGCTTTTGTTGTATGAATTCTGTGGGGAGACATTTATAAATGCCTATTTGTCTAACGTAGGGACAAATAACATCTGAAAATAGCAATTTATTGCTGAAACAAGGAGTGTATTGAGGTTCTTTATATGAGAATGTGAGTGACCACTGACAGGAATAAGTCAAAATCATCTGCATTACTGAAAAGAGCATCCACTGAGTATGGACAGCATTTTGAAAACCTTCGTCTGTGGAGTTCTTTACATGTCTTGGAGGCATCTCAGTATGTCATAGAATCATTGACCCCAGGGTTCTTATAGCTTAACTAAGCTGAGGATGTGGGAAGTCTTGAGAATATTTTAAGTTTCCCAGATTAAAGAACTTTCTGGACCTTTTGATTTTTCTCCATTTACTTTTTGTTAGGCTCTGTCCACATGTCAGTTGATTTCAAATTTTCTCTCACTCTCATTTAGCATCTCTGTCTACCTAGATTCTCTGCCTCTTCTGAAGAGGCAGAGAACACTGGGAGATTTGAAATTAAATAAAAATCTCTAGTAAGTAGATGGAGGCTGTTTGTTTCTTGGCTGCCCATACCCAAAATAATCACACAGAAACTGTATTAATTAAAACACTGCATGGCCTATTAGCTTAGGATTCTGATTTATTATCTCTTACATCTTAAATTAACCCATTTCTATTATTCTGTGTTTCGGCACAAGGCTGTAGCTTACTAGGTAAAATTT
Source organism: Ondatra zibethicus (assembly GCA_004026605.1). Lineage (NCBI taxonomy): Eukaryota > Metazoa > Chordata > Mammalia > Rodentia > Cricetidae > Ondatra > Ondatra zibethicus. The sequence goes on from PVIU01009238.1 coordinate 23,874, forward strand.
CTGCCTCTGTCTCCTTTGGTGGGTGCATGGCGTCTCTTTGACTCCTCCTACTTTTCTCCTCTATCTTTGCTTGGAATTCCTGTCAGAGGCACAATGTAGATTCTTTATTAACCAATGGTAACAAAACACATTCACAGCATATACAGGGATATCCCACATCACAAGTATGTAATAATTTAATTAGAAGAGAACTGCTTGTCTATGGTTTGTGAAGAATTTTTTTTGTTTGGATCATGTCTCATTATCTCATTTTTAAAAATTAATTTGTTGTTTAATTAAATGTATTATTACTTAAGTACATTCATTACTTTTCTCTTTTCACATTTTCATTTCTACTGCTCCCTTATCATCTCATCCCTTCAACTCCTTCTATGTTTTTCTTCCCTCCCTCTAAGATTGGTGACCTCTTTTTTTTTTAATCATCATTGTATCACACACACACAGTCATACACACATTCACACATGAATACAATCTGCTGTACTTTGTTTTAGATAATCAATTGGGAACCCTTCCAGCATGCAGGTCAAATGCTACAGCTTAGGAAAAGGAACTTAGAAAATTTCTTATTTGAGGGGTTACAGAATGAACTCACATATGTGCAGTTCATTTCCTGTACTTTATTCTTCTTACATCTCTAATTTTACCTCTGCAGCTTCTAGCTTTCTTTTGTTTCAATTCTCTGTTCCAATTCTCCCACTTTCTCTATTCTTCCAGCCTAAATACACCTTTTTTTTTTTACAGGAAGCTGAAACAATGATGAAACATTTAATATTTACATCTCATTGATCAAAAGCACATTTCTTTGGGTGAACGATAAGAGCTTGGCTTTTTACCATGGCAGCACAAAGTTTCAAGGTCTCTGGAGTAAGACTGGGACTAGAGGGTGGGGCCACAGTGCCCAGTGTGATAAGCTTTGTGACATAGGTACTTAAAAACTAGACTTGGCATGTGAAGAATTGGCATGATTTTTAAGGCTGTTTTGTATAAATAATCTTGGTTAGACACCTGCAACTTTGACCTTCTGCATTTCTGTAAAGTATTTAACTTAAGATCCACTTACAAAAACGTTTAGTCTAATTTGAACATGCTCTGAGGTAAAAGTGAGCTATTGTGTGCAGTTTGAGGAGAAATTGTTATTTTCTTATGTTAGTCTGAGTAAAAGGAACAACTCAAGCTTTGCATATCTTACAGCCTCACAGATCAATAGATCTACGTTTGAAGCATGTCCTAGTGTATTTTCTATATATCAAAATTGCACAGCTTAATGAGAAGTCATCTTCCTGATCATCCATAGATATATGTTTGCCCATATATCATATAATCATAGATAGGATATTTTCACAAAAGAAACACACAAGCAGTGAGAAAACAGTCAAAGCTCTTCTTAGGGAAAAAATGAAGTGAGTCATGAGATAAATTACAAACAGAGCAAAACAGCTATCTATAGCCAATGATTGCATAGCTATGCCAAGTGGGTCTCCCCATCAGGGAATCTTTCATCTGGTAGGTCAGCCTGTTGAGCACTACTTGTCACCTGCTATATATCTCCATGGCCTCTGACAGAGGGCTCACTCTTCCTCTCTCAGCAGTCATTAGTCATTAATTGCCTATAATTCTTTGAAAAGGGGTGTGACACTGAAGATGAACAGTAGGCAATGAGAATCACTTAATCAGTCTCATTGTCTGAGCATAGTGTTATTACCTCTAGGTCCTCTTCATCCCAGAATCTGTGATTAATTTGTAATGATTTACTACAGTCCCCATGGTGGCATGACAGTAGTGGTGGATTAAGCAATAGAAGTATCCTACCATTGCCCTTCTTCCAGTTAATCTGTCAGGTGGTTGTGGAAAAAAAAGATAAACAGATCATCAGTTGGGACATTTTCACAATTTCATTCACATACTACACTTCTCTAAATTTTATGAGAAATCTAGTATTTATTTTACACTTAATTTCTGAAGCAAACCATCCAGACTACGTAATTCATTGCCTGCAGTTATATCCTGTATAACTGTCATGTGTCTCTTCTATTTTGTAAGATATAATGGCATGTGTTATTCAACATAGAACAATGGGAGTACTGTTAAGGTATCTTGAGTGTGAATATGGCAACTTATGAATAGCTCATTTTTACTAGGCTGGCCTACATTTGAGGCTGTAGACCTTTTATCATCTTCTCATAAAGAACCCTCCTGAAGCCATGGACAATAATAGTGGTAGAGCTGCTTGTAAAGCATTGATGACAGTATTTGGCTAAGAAGCCTGAGATAATAGGCCAATCTGTTTATAATTAATGTAGACCTCTGAAAGACCAGGTGGCTCATAAATCTCAGTCAACACACACCAATTTCTTTTTTTTTCAACTTTTTATTGATTTTTTTTGTTGATTTCATATAATGCACCTTATCTCCCAATTTACTTGCTTCAGCCCTCTGCCCTAGCAACCTCTCCTTCAAAACAAAACAAAATTTGAAAGCATAGCCAAAAGACAAAATACAAAAATAAAAAAAATAAAAAGAAAAGAAAAGAAATGGAAAGAAAATTTTAAAAATCTCAGTATGGAAGTGTAACATGAGAGCCTGTTTGTTGGGGTTTCTGTCCTGCCTGGTTCCCGCAGCTGGTAATTCCCAAAGAAAATCATGCAGAGAGTCTACATTAGGTTATAAACTGATTGGCCCATTAGCTCAGGTTTCTTATTAGCTTTTATAGCTTATATTAACCAATTATTCTTATCTATGTTAGCCACATGGCTCAGTACCTTTTTCAGCGGGGCAGGTCACATCCTTTTTCTTTGGTGGTCTGGACAGGACTGCGGAATGAGCTTCCTTCTTCCCAGAATACTCCTGTTCTCATTGTCCCCCCTCTACTTCCTGTCTGGTTTTCCTGCCTATACTTCCTGCCTGGCTATTAACCAATTAGCGTTTATTTAAAATATAATTGACAAAAAATAGATGATTGTCCCACACCATAGAAGCTGTAGTGTTGCCCAGGGAGTCACACAGTATATCGCTTTGTCCATAAATCTTTACTTGTTAAGTGTTCATTGCAATCGATTGTTGGTCTGGCTTGAGACCTCTGGCTTCTGATACCCTCTAGATAACGGGCACTCACTTGGACTCCTCCTAGATATCCTGTTGTTCTGTGAAATGGAGATCCTGTACCTTTGGATTGTAGGTTCAAGCCCTTCAAAACCTGCAGCAGGTCATAGAGGAGATGGATGTTGGGGTGGGCTTACTCATATCCTATTTCGATCTCTGACTTGTAGATGGGTCCAACAGCCTGCCAGCTTTCCTAATTGTCACTACCAGGCAAAACTCTACAGTATTTCCCCAGCTAACTTAACCAATGTAGCAGGCAAAAGGGAGCAGGGCCAGTTCTCCTGCCCTCACGACCTAGAGGCCGGCTCACCCATACTCATACCAGGAGAGCCAGCTCTACTGTTTTGCCTAGGTGAGGTACACATACCCATCTCCTGTGTACTGCAGCTGGTGAGAGGCAGGCTCAGTTCTCCTGCTCTCATGACCCTGGGGCCAGCTCTCCTGCCTGCTGCAGTTTGCAAGCAGTGGGGCGTAGGGTCATCTTTCACTCACCCACAGTATCGCCTGGCAAATGTAGGGGCATTAGGGTCAGCTCTCCTGCTCTCATGACCTCTATTCAACTCACCTACACTGCTGCCAAAAGGATAAACCCTACTGTGCTGCCCAGGTGAGATGCAGTTCCAATTCTCCCACTCACGACCTCAGGGACAGCTCTCCTACAAGCCATAGACTGTGAGGGCAAGGGGAATGGAGGTCTCCTCTCTCTTGCCCTAACCACCGTATGTCAGATAAAGGGTGGGGCCATATCTCTCTTATATTTGGCAGGTTGTATCACCTGTATTCAGTCAACAGGGTCTGCTCTACTGTATTTCCCGACAGGTGCAGGGCCTGCTCTTCTGAGAGCTACAGTTAGTTGGGGGAGGGCCAATTATCCCTAGTTCTGTAGACAATAAGGGGTGGGGCAAACTTGGCACACCTCTATCATCACTGTTTTCAGTGGCAACAGGAGCCACAGAGCTCACCACAGACTATGACTACAAGAGGGTCATGGACTCTGACTTGGTTCCTGGCAGCAGGCCAGGACCAGGCAACACCATGGTCTTAGGTTGCAGAACAGACTCTCAGATCTGTAAGGCCCAACAGCAGTTCAGCCCTTGGGTACTAAAATGGTTCTAGGTGGTAGCCCTGACACCTGATGATGGTGTGGCTCTTGGTGGCAATATAGGCCATGGATATCCACACAGACTACAGCTGTGTTTGGACCATGGACTCTCACATGGTCCTTGGGAGCAGCTCAGGCCTGGATATCATCATGTTCCCAGTTGGTAGCCTAAGTCACACAGACCGGGATGTCAATTTCTTATCCAGAGTATGAATATTAATGAAAAATAATATGCTTATTATATGTCTAAGCAAAAAATGAGAAATATGTACATATTCTTTATTTTTATAGTATGCCTTGTATAGCATGTTCATTAGTTCAGGTTATCTGTAATTGAATTAAAATCTCTAAATTTATGGTTACAGTGAAAAGATAAAGACTAACAAGATGAATATGTTCACTATCTAAACTTTCATAAAGAATTCTTTAAACTTTTCACCACTATGACTACTGTATCTTTTAAAATTTAAGAATATTTCAGGTCCCTTTATCTTTGATGGGTTCAGTTTTCATTATCTTATTGATTGTGTTGTTTCCAAATCTCCACAAATGTAACAGTATGAAAAAGTAGGCATTCATTATTGGGAAATTCTCTCAAGTCAGTGTTTCTCCCCTGTGCAACTGTGATATCCAGGCTGGGGAGAAAAGCAGAGGTTTTTAGGGCTCAAAGTTATCTCATTTCAAAAAGTTATTACAAGCACTCTTTCATCTTATACTTGAAGCTTGTGAATGAAAAGCTCTGTTGTCCCTCTGACTTGTGGCAAGATAACTCCGTGAACTTCTGCATTTGACTATTTTAAAAATGTGTGACATCCTAGTTATTCATATTCAGTAAGGGAAATAGATTACCACCGCACAGTCTTGTGCTTTTAAGTATTTACACCATGTCAACCTTCCCATATTCTGCTAGGAGAAAAATCATGGGTCTTGTTCACACTCAAGGAGAGGTGACCACAGAAGACTGTATGTCAACTTCTGATGGGGAAACTCTGTCAATCAATCACATCTAGTTAAGGCATGGCTACCTGGAGCCGAGGAGGAAAAACTGGGATGACTCAGGTGTGCGCTCCCTCTGCGCGGCTCCTGCTGGACAGATAGAAAGTCAGACCTCCCACTCTTGTAGCGTGAGTTTTCCATTATAACCATTAAAATATAATTGTTATTCTTGAGCTGGCTGGGTTGTTTATCGTACCAACCCAATCAACAACAAATTTCAATAGATACGAATTATAAACAGTGTCTTTGAAATTAAAATATAATTACATAAACTTCCATCACTTCAACTTTTCCTATTTATGTTCTCCCTACTTTCTTTCAAATTCATGTCTGCTACTTATTTTTTATTGATATATATAGGTGTGTGAGTGTGTGTGTGTGTGTGTGTGTGTGTGTGTAAGAGAGAGACAGAGAGAGACAGAGAGAGAAAGAGAGAGAGAAATCCTAAATGACACCTGCTCAATAAGTATAATGTTACTTGTATGCATATGATTTCTGGGCTAGCTTCTTGGTATTGGATAGTGAACTGGGGAGCTTTTTTCTCAGGAAGACTTAGTTTCATTATCACATTTCTTAGCTGTCAGTAGTTCTTTGTGCAATACTGAAGCCCATGACAAATCCCCCTTCCAAGATAGAATGTCTGCTTATACAGGCCTTGTTTAGGTTTTAGATTAACATACTGATGAGACTTGAAGGGTGTAATGAATGAATGTAGCATCTTTGACATTTCTAGGAGACTCAGCCTCACAGAAAATTTCCCATTCCTTTAGCTCTTACAATCTTTTTTTCTCCCTCTTCCATTATGAACTCTGAGCCTTAGGTGGCAGAATTGTGATATGATGGTTGTTATGGTATATATGCATCATAGCTCGGTAGAACAGTAAGTTGCTTTCCTCCTTGAGAAAATTTCCTGTAACTTCCCTTTATCATAATATCTAGTACTTCAGGGGGAGTTTTTATCTCAAATGCTCCAGGGCCTGATGGACACTATCTTAATTGCTCACTCTTTATAGGAAAATTTCTTCCTTAGTGCTTCAAAATTTTCCTTCTTTCCATTTATCTTTTTGAAATAAAATTGTATTATAAATATAGCATCTTACTTTGATTTCATGATAGGGTGAATATACAATGATATATCTGCAACAAAATTGTAGCAAACGTAAACTTGATTTCCCCAGAAAAATGATGTTAATTCATGCAATATCTTATTTATTATAGAGAAAGGATTCTTGTATTAGTTACAATAGTGGTATTTATGTGGACATTTGAATAATCCTTGAAACTTTCTAAGCATCAGAAATTGTTTGCTTGATCTTTTCTTTCTAACAAAGCAGAAATTATAGGAGCTTCTACATGAATATCCTGAGTACCTAATTGTTGTATGAACTTTTACTGAGAAGACATGAACAAATATCTACTTACTAAATATAGAGTACTAATGATGGACTACAGAAGTAAACTTTTCAAGTCTTTCTTGATTTATCAATTACTTTAATTAGGGTTACTTAAAGGGAAGTTTGTGAGGGATTATTCATGGCAATTTAGGAGGTCTGACTTTCTATCTGCTCTGTGCCTCAGCACCTTTTAAATGTCTACACATCATTGGAGAATGGCATTGTCTTAGGAGACACTCCCTTGGCCACCGGAGGAAAATTAATTGACTCAATCTTGTTCATATTTTTTTCAGGTAATAACAGAACCCACGAATCCAATAAGGCAGTGGCCACGTTATACTCCAAGGACAACATCCCATAATAACTATCAATCACTGGGATATATAGCTTAATACAAAATTTCAAAGTGGTATAAATCCCTAACACATTCTAACCTGGCCTTGATTTTCTCTTATAGTCACTCCAGTAAGGAAGTCTTGATCACTTTCATCTTCAGATGTGCATTGAAATATGTCCCTTAATTCTTCAAAGGTTTGAAAATTCTCCTTCCTTAAGTTCTGTGTAATAAAGTAATGACTCATAGATCTTTGCCTGGGAGTCCTATGAGAATTACTGTACAAAGACAAATTTGTGAGTTCTTTCCACCTTCCTAGCTTCTTCCTCACATGGATACATCTGTTCAGTAGTGTGTAATAGATTTAAAAGTGGCTTAAGCTTACAGACTGGGTAAGAGTTTGCACCTTCATTTTCTCAAGCTCTTCAGGCTTCTGATCATTAGCTTTAGATTTCTGCTGTTCTTCTAGCCAACTCAATGCATTAAAACATCGCACACTTATTCCTTGAGGATCCCATGGGCCAGAAGTCTGGAGGCAGTTTAATTAGTGGAAAGTAATGTTCCTGCCAGGCTTTCTCCCTCTGGGAATTTTAGCAGAACATCTCCCTTCTTGACTTTCACAGCTTCTCTCAATGTTACAGGTTTGTGGCCTTTATTCTATTTTAACAACTCTGTATACTTGTTACCAAATTCCGTGTTTTTCTATGTTTTGCGTTTAACGTGTTCCACTTAATTCATTGATTCACATGCTTTTTGTTATATTTGGATGACTTAGGAATCTTTACTACACAAAATCATTTGAATGTATTTTATTTTTGTTACCCTTGTTGATTCCATGTCTTTATTTCTTGGAAATTATCTGTATATAACTAGATACCTCTGTGGATGTGTATGGATAGGAAAACCTGACTTCCACCCTGTTCCTGTTTAATTGGCATTCTCCACACTTCCTTTGGCAAAGCCATTGCTTGACTTCCATTATTTTTCCATGTATTATATACATTAATAGAAAGTAGATTTGAGAAGCAATATTTTTTTACTGTTACTTTTATAGGTAAGTGGAAATAATTGTTATGGAACAGTTCAACAAAATTGAGATTTCTTTGTTTTATTGTTTGGGCAAACAATGTTGTCTGAGTTATTGTATGAGACCTGATCAAGAAAAGAGTTTTATTACATACTTGTTTGATCATAAAAATTTCTTCCAGTGCAGTATAGTTCTGGCAGTTTACTAAACTTTGGGTATATTCTTAAAGTAAATGGACATTGATAGAATTATCAGTGTCTTGATTGAAGTTTGGGGAACCCTGTAATTGTTTCAGGTATTTTATAAGCTGAAGGCTTAGGATATGAAGAGAGGTCAACAGTTTCATACATTTGTTTTGATTATTTGGCAAATTCAAGGAAATTCTAGTTTAGATGGAGACTGCTCATTTGTTTCTGGCTGCCAAGACCTGAATAATCACAGAGAAACTATATTAATTACAACATTAGCCAATAGCTTAGGCATATTTCTAGCTAGCTCTTATATCTTAAATTAAGTCATGTCTATTAATCTGTGTATTGTTGCAAGGCTGTGGCTTACCAGGCAGAGTTTCTATGTTTGTCCCCTTTGGCAGCTACATGGCATCTCCTTGACTCTGCCTACTCTTCTTCTGTATCTCTGTTTGGATGTCCCACCTGACTTTATTCTGCTAAGTCATTGGCCAAAACAGTTTTATTTATTAACCAATAAAAGGGACACATATACAAAAGAACTTCCCATATAACATTAACAAATAAATCCAAATGGGTTAATAGGATAGGATTCTAATGCTTAGAATTTATCATTTCAATGGTCAGTTTTCACTTTCAAGAATTCTAATTCATCATTTTGTTTATCTAAACCAAAATTAAAACATCATAAAGTTTTTCTCTGGAGCTTAACTACCACTTTTATCATTTTTTTTGCTCAATGGCTGATCTAAGAAACAGTAAGTCATCATGGCAATACTTTCATGTGGTGTGGGGGAATTGTCTGTATTCTGTCACTGATGTTTTAAATAAATGCTGATTGGCCAGGCAGGAATTTTAGGTGGGACAACCAGACAGGAAGTAAAGGTGGGGTAATGAGAACAGGAGAAGGCTGGGAAGGAGGAAGCCCATTCCTCCACAGTCCTGCCCAGACCAGCTAAGAAGCAGCATGTGACATGCCCTGCTGAAAAAGGTACCGAGTCATGTAGCTAACATAGATAAGAATAATGGGTTAATATAAGTTATAAGAGCTAATACGAAGCCTGAGCTAATGAGTCAATCAGTTTATCATTAATGTAGACTCTCTGTGTGATTTTCTTTGGGACTTACCAGCTGTGGGACCTGGTGGGAGGATAGGAACCAACCAGGCCCTCATATTACAAAGTGTCATCCTCTGAGTCAAATACAAGCATTCTAAACATGAAGTCAATTCATTTAGTCTTTCCTATACTAAGCCTGGAAACACACCTTTCAACAATCAGCTGTAGGAAGACACTCAGGAGGCCCCTTTAACTATATCTTAAAACAAAACACAAGACCACTGACAGATTCTTTGAAATGCCAGCTATTGTGACTGAAGCCACTACCCTAAGACCACAAAACTTCAGTAGATAACCCCAAATATGAATCAAATAATGGCTGTAGTTCATTTGGTACTGAAACAAAGAAAAGAAAATGTGAATATTAAGAAAGACTTGTGGGAAGGTGTAGATAGAGGACAAGGGTAATCAGAATGAATGGTAAATTATAAAAATATTAAATTTACAAGTTTGTTCATATGTTACCTATGTCATCTTCTTTTTAACACATTAGAATAGGTCCCTCTTGCAATCATAAGATATACAAGTTTTATGACTCTATTTCATGAGCATACACCAACTTTCAAAGAGGAAGTTTCACTGTACATGTAAAAGAACATATTATATGATAATTGCATATCTGAATGTACCATTGACAACATATAGCTGCCATTTCAAAGAGTCTGTCAGTGGTCTTTTGTTTTGTTTTTAGAGGAAGAACAGGTGAGAAGAGAGCAAGGAGTAACATTAACCCAACTGAAGGAAATATGAAAAAATTAAATAAAGCAACCTACCTCACAACTCAATTAAATATCAACCAGATGATACAAGCTTTTACAATTTTGCTTGACTGTTTACCAGAACTAGATTATAAGAGCCTCTTAGTGAAGAACACATCATACTTTGATTGCAAGTTATAGGGAAGTCAAGTTGGATGCTTCCTCCCTACAATCTAGCTTTCACAGGACTGGGTATTCTACACAGAATATTCAGAAGGAAAAGTCAATAGTGCTAGAATTTAAATCTAGTTTACAGCTTCTGGGAAAGTATTCCCAACATAAATTTATCCAAAGTTAATGGCAACCTTATTCATTTTGAGACTTCTATTTTATTTTTAGCATGTGTTTCAATAATATTGTACTGTCAATGAAGACTTAACATAATGGAGAAATAATTAGGTGTAAATGGAACATACAAAGGAAATTTAATTTTTGTGGGCCTAAAAGTAAAAATAATAATAAACAAAAATGTGTACATATTCCTTAGTGATGTCAAGTAACCCATTAACTATAAATATTTCAGAAAAAAAGATGTGTTATAGGCATTTATCAAGGCTTGGTAAGATGAGTGGAACACTACTGAAAGTTAAAAGAAAGATTTGGTGTCAGAAATTTTTATCATAAGTTTTCACATATATCCATGTCAGTGCATCTTTACTTTTTATTTCCTTAAAGTCCTGAGTTTATTTGTAATAAATAAACATAATATTTTTTTAAAATCTAATTCCTTGATGATACTAATGTCCTGGTGAATAATTGTCATTTTATTTGCTTTTTGAAGGACATACTATAACACATATTAAAAGGTTTCTGTGTCAAATTACTCTCCTTTATTTATTTGAACTATTCATATGCTGACAACATCCTCAGCTTGCTTCTGTATTGCAGTAAATTGTAAAATCATACTCGATGTGTTTATTCCACATTGTTTTCAGGTATTGTCTGGTATTTTTTCAGAAACATCTGATAGTTTTAGTTTTCTCCTCTTTACCTGGTACAAATCATTTTTTTCTACTTTGTGCCTGGAGGAAGGACTATTCTCTGTCTTCATAACTGATTCTACCAGAGTGGCTGTATGTAATGGCCTATGTGCTAAGACATGGGCAAGCAAAGTTACTGATAAGAAACAGTATATATTGCTCAGAATTTTTCATTTTTAGAGCAAAGAGGCACTTGGTAACAGTGTAACAGCACACAGAACTGTGGCTGAGAACTGAGATTTCCTGTCTAAACTGTTCCTTTGAGGGCTCATACTATGTTTTTATATCACTTTTAAAGAAACCAGGGGGACCTGATGATAAATATATTCCTGAAAGTGTGGAAATGGTAAAAGTGTATGGTTTCTATTATGGGGTCTAACAAGTTTCTTTAAAAATTTAGTTTAAACATATTTTCATTGAACTCTGAGGATTGTAATATGGAGTTCACTGTTCTCTCAACAAAGGGCTCAGTTTAACTATCATTGACATCACTGGAATGATTTTTGTCTGTAACTGAGGATTCTGACTTCTGTGAATTGTCTGCTTTTCAAGAAATGTTTGATTGAGCCTCTTTCCCAATGACTTTTGTTGACTTTTGGATTAAACAGAATTATTTAAAGTGAGAATCAAAAACACCATGCTTGTGCACTGTAGGTTATGTGGTTTATTATGGATAAAACAGAGAGCACAGGATTTAGGAAAGACCTTCTCTGTAGCTGATCAGAAGGAACTTGCATCCTTGCATTTTCACTGCATCATATAAGGCAGTATAGCTTTACAAGATTTTAACATTATTCTCAGAAATGAACTCTACATATGCTTGCCTATCAGGCTCCAACGTACATCTATTTTTAGTCTTCTCTTTAAAAATATAGGTCTCACTGTGCAAATACATAAAATACTGTTGAATAGGAACAGTTGAAGTTATGTAAGTCAAGAACAAAAATCAGGATGGCATAGCACACCACAACTGACATTACAAGTAATAAGTAAAACTTTTAAAGATAATCTTTAACACAGATTATTTTTGTGTCTTTAGTTGATATATGTAGATGTGAATGTCTTTTTATTGAATATCTTTATACATAAATCACAAATGTTTATTCCCACTACTTCCACTTCCTTTTCAGTGCAAAGCAAACAGTAGCCACTTGGAATTCAGATATAGTTTTAGATGAGTCTGACTGTTGTCTTTACTTTCAATTGTATACTGGAAAAAAACTGGAAGCATATTATTTTGTTTGGCTGACATATTACTTATTTCAATCACTAATATATATCAAGCCCTTTGCACAAAGAAGACTATAAGCCAGGTGATGACAGCACACACCATTAATCCCAGCACTCGGGAGGCAGCAGCAAGCGAATCTCTATGAGTTCAAGGCCAGCCTGGTCTACAAGAGCTATTTCCAGGACAGGCTCCAAAGCTACACAGAGAAACCTTGTCTAGAAAAAAAAAAAACAAAACAAATAAGCAAACAAACAAAGAAACCAAACAAACAAACAAAAACAAAGAGGAATATAAAAACGACTCAAAACTTTTCATCCATTAAATATATTGTTTTAAGAAAATGGAAATAAATGTACTTAATTTTAAAACTTTATATTTAAATTCTGAGTTTTGATGAAATGAAGAGGCAAAGAAAAGCAGTCATTCTATTAGTTGACACTTTTTCCTGATTCCTGATGGGATCAGTAGCATTGTGATGTAGGATTTCCCTCTGTATGCCATGAATACCATTTACTAAAAAAACACTGCTTTGAACTTATAGCAGCACAGGGCAGAACAGACCTAGTCAGGGAAAAATAAACTGAATGCTGAGAGAAAGAGGGCAAAGTAGAGAGAAGTAATGGAGCCGCTGCTGGAGACAAACGTGATGAAACTTTAGAGGTAGGCCACAACGTTGTGGTGATGCACAGATTAAATATGGATTAAATTAAGATGTAAAAGTTAACCAATAAGAAGCTAAATAGGACTGTGTTCTTATCAAGTTCACACTAAGTCAATTATATGAAAGATTGTGGATTAAAAAATTAATTTAACTTATCCTGGGAATTTTACTAGTTAAATCAACTAAAAATACTAATCATGAATGTTGAAACTGAAATTTTCTATACATTTTATAATCAAAATGGTAGCCATGTGAAAGATATGAAGGTAGTATCTGATGGTGAAGTTGTATATACATCTGAAAGATATTAGGGAATGTCTAGACTGTAGCACAAATTAAAAAAAAAAAACTTGAGCAGGCCAATGGGAATGTAGGTTCCCCAATATCAAAAAAGTTCAAATCTTACTTCTGAGGTATTTTCTCCTTAAGATATGCAGTTGTATTTGTGATGTTCTTGAGAAATTTCCAATAATGAATTGTGCTTTAAGAAATCTGACTTCACTATAAATCAGTGGTGAGTCCAGAGAATAAAAGGCATATCCTGTTAATTCAGGATTTTCATAAGGGAGAACAAAGGGTTTAATTTTGGAAGTGCTACTGCCACTATGCTAAGATGACAGAATGCTTCCCAGCCAATTTTTTACATCAGAAATACAAAAAAAAAATATTTACTTAGAATGGGAGAAGCTGAAAGGAAGTAGAATATATATATTTCTATTTATTATAATATTTTATAACTAACATATTCAGTGGGACTATGCTTCAGATTTATTTTTGATTATAGACAACTCATATTTACTAAATCATAAAATGTTGCTATAACATATATGCTCTAATAGAAAACATGTAAAAGATTAAATATGGATACTCAAAGAGTACTTGATAAATGTGGCCAGAGAGATAACATATATTCTAATAATGCAACAATTTTATGTTGTGCAAGAATTATAAAGTTGCTGTTGCTTCTGATTAAATAGATTAAAATGTTCAGTAGAAGGGGCTTAGAAATAGTCTTTTGCCTGCTTCTGTACTGAGGAGCTCCGCAGTGCACTCCATTCCTTCTGCTGGGTCCTTGGATCCCCCAACTCAGCCTGCTTCAGGCCTGAGGGTCTGGGGAGCCAGTGGTGAGTTGGGCTGCTGCTCGGGCTTCTTTGTACCACACTTTTGACTGTGACGAACTTGGAGCCCAGCAAGAGGCCCTGCTATTGTACTGAGGAGATCCGGAGTGGTGAGTGAGTGGCCTCCTTGCCAGACGGTGCCGGGGAACAGAGTCCAGGCCCCCTCCAATTCCATAAAATTTCTGGACATCCAGCCTGGCGTGTTCCTGGCTACTGGCTTTCATTACCCCATCCCATCTTGTCCCCAAGCACTCCTTTTCATCTGCAGGCTTCTTAGATTCAACAGTACAGCCTGCTTTAGAGTGGAGGGGATCTGAGAGCGAGCTCCAGTGCTGAATGAACCTAAGAGAGGGCGGAACAAGAAAAGCTCCCAAGTACACAGTCAGCCACAGCAAAGATAGGAACAAGACGCCTCATTTGAAGGAAGAGATGGGCAGTCACCAAAGCAAGAATTCTTGTAACAACCTGAAAAGCAACATAATAACACCAGAATCTAGTGAACATGCAACAGGAAGACTTGAACACCCTAACCCAGAAGAAGTAGAAGAAATCGACTATAAACATAACCTTCTGAAAGTAATGGAGACCCTTAAACAGGGAGTGAAAAATTTCCTTAAAGAAATGGAAGAGAAGACAAACAAAAAGCTAGAAGAAATTAATAAATTCCACAAAGACACACAAGAAAACCAAGAAAAAGCAATCAAACAGGTAAAGGAAACAGTACAAGACTTGAAGACCAAAATGGAGGTAATAAAGAAAACATAAACTGAGGGACGGCTGGATATGGAAAAATCTGGGTAAAAGAACAGGAACTACAGAGACAAGTATAACCAACAGGATACAAGAGATAGTACAAAGAATCTCAGGCACTGAACATACTATACAGGAAACAGACACAATGATCAAAAAAACAAAAAAACAGCAAATCCAAAAATTCTTAACACAAAAAATCCAGGAAATCTGGGACACCATGAAAAGACCAAACCTTAGAATAATGGGGGTAGAAGAAGGAAAAGAATTCCAGCTCAAAGGCTCAGAAAATATATTCAACAAATCTATAGAAGAAAACTATCCCAACCTAAAGAAGGATATTGCTATGAAGGTACAATAAGCTTACTGGATCAAAAAAAAAATCCTCTTGCCATATAATAATCAAAACACAAAACATACAGAATAAAGAATATTAAGAGCTGCAAAGGTAAAAGGTCAAGTGATATATAAAGATAAACCTATCTGAAATACACCTGACATATATGGAAACCATGAAAGCCAGAAAGTCTAGGATAGATGTGCTGCAGAAACTAAGAGAGCATGGATGCAAGCCCAGACTACTATACCCAGCAAAGCTTTCTTTCACCATCGATGGAGAAAACAAGATATTCCAGGATCAAAACAGATTTAAACAATACATATCCACGAACCCAGTCTTACAGAAAGTACTAGAAGAAAAACCTCAACCCAAGTAAACCAACAAACCCACAATAGCACAGACATCTGACACAAACACTACCAACAAAAAAATAACTGGAGTTAACAACCACTGGTCATTAATATCACTTAATATCAATGGAGTCAACTCACCTATAAAAGGGCACAGGTCAAGAGAATGGATATGAAAACTGGATCCAACATTCTGCTGTTTACAAAAAACACACCTCAACCTCAAAGACAGACACTACCTCAGAGTAAAGGGTTGGGAAAAGGTTTTCCAAGCAAAGGGACCTAAGAAACAAGTGGGTGTGGCTATCCTAATATCTAACAAAATTGATTTCAAACTAAAATCAATCAGAAGAGATGGAGATGGACACTTCATACTTATAACAGTAACAATTCATCAAGATGAAGTCTCAATCCTGAATATCTTTGCCCCTAATATAAATGCACCCACATATGTAAAAGAAACATTACTATAAGTCAAATCCCACATCAAATCCCACACATTAATAGTAGGAGATTTCAACACTCCTTTCTCACCAATGGACAGCTCAACCAGACAGAAACGTAACAAAGAAATACGAGAACTAACAGATGTAATGAATCAAATGGACTTAACAAACATATTATAGAACATTCCACCAAAACAGGAAAGAATATACCTTCTTCTCAGCATCTCATGGAACCTTTTCGAAAATTGATCACATACTCAGTAACAAAGTAAACATCCACGGATACAAAAAAAAATTGGAGTAACCACCTGTGTCTTAACAGATCACCATGGAGTAAAGTTAGAATTTAACAACAATTCCACCCCCAGAAAGCCTACAAACTCATGGAAACTGAACAGTCAACTACTGAACCACTCCTGCGTCAAGAAAGAAATAAAGAAAGAAATTAAAGTCTTCCTTGAATTCAACGAAAATAAAAACACAACATACCCAAACCTATGAGACACTATAAAAGCAGTGCTAAGAGGAAAGTTCGCAGCACTTAGTGCCCACATAAAGGAAATGGAGAAAGCTCACATTAGAGACTTAACAGCACATGTGAAAGCTCTAGAAAAAAAAAGAAGCAGACTCACCCAGGAGGAGTAGAAGACTGGAAATAACCAAACTGAGGGCTGAAATCAACGAAACAGAAACACAGAAAACAATCCAAAGAATGTTGAAAAAAGAGCTGGTTCTTTGAGAAAATCAAGAAGATTGACAAACCCCTATCTAAATTACTCAAAAGGCAGAGAGAGAACACTCAAATTAACAAGATCAGAAATGAAAAGGGGGACATAACAAGAGACTGAGGAAATTCAGAGAATCATTAGGTCTTACTACAAAAGCCTGTATGCCACAAAATTGGAAAATGTAAAAGAAATGGACATTTTTAAAGATAAGTACCATATACCAAAATTAAATCAAGACCAGGTGAACAATTTTAATAGACCTATAAATCACAAGGATATAGAATCTGTCATAAAAAACCTCCCAACCAAAAAATGCCCAGGACCAGATGGTGTTAATGCAGAATTCTAACAGAACTTCCAAGGAGAGATAATAACTATACTCCTTAGTGTTTTAACTAATAGAAACAGATAAGTCATTGCCAAACTCTTTTTATGGAGCTACAGTTACCCTGGTACCAAAACCACAAAAAAAAACTCAACCAAGAAAGAGAATTACAGACCAATCTCACTCATGAACATTGACGTAAAAATTCCCAAAAAAAAAAAAATACTGGCAAACCGAATCCAAGAACACATCAAAAAATCATCCATTATGATCAAGTAGGCTTCATTCCAGAGATTCAGCCATTCAACATATGAAAATCTATCAATATAATCCATCATATAAATAAACTGAAAGAAAAAACATATGAACATTTCATTAGATGCTGAAAAAGCATTTGACAAAATTCAACACCCCTTTATGATACAGGTCTTGGAGAGATTAGGGATACAAGGATCATATCTAAATATAATAAAACAATATACAGCAAGCCAACAGCTAACATCAAATTAAATGGAGAGAAACTCAAAGCCATTCCAGTAAAATTAGTAACAAGACAAGGCTGTCCACTCTTTCCATACCTCTTCAATATAGTGCTTGAAGTTCTAGCAATAGCAATAAGACAACATAAGAAGATCAAGTGTATTTGAATTGGAAAGGAAGAAGTCAAACTTTTGTTATTTACAGATGATATGATAGTGTACATAAGTGACCCCAAAAACTCTACCAAAGAACTCCTACAGCTGATAAATACCTTCAGTAATGTGGCAGGATACAAGATCAACTCAAAAAATTCAGTAGCACTCCTATACACAAAGGATAAATAAGTGGAAAGGGAGATCAGAGAAACATCACCTTTCAGGATAGCCACAAATAGCATAACGTATCTTGGGTTAACACTAACCAAGGAAGTGAAAGATCTATTTGACAAGAACTTTAAGGCTTTGAAGAAATAAATTGAAGAGGATACCAGAAAATGGAAGGATCTCCCATGCTCTTGGATTGGTAGGATCAAAAAAGTAAAAATGGCAATTCTACCAAAGGCAATCTATAGATTCAATGAAATTCCCATCAAAATCCCAACAAAATTCTTCACAGACCTTGAGAGAACAATAATCAACTTTAAATGGAAATACAAAAAAAAATCAGGATAGCCAAAACAATCCTATGCAATAAAGGAACTTCCAGAGGCATTACCATCCCTGACTTCAAACTCTACTACAGAGCAACAGTAATGAAAACAGCTTCTTGGTATTGGCATAAACAGAGACGTTGACCAATGGAATTGAATCAGTGACCTGGATACTAATTCATAAACCGATGAACACCTGATTTTTGACAAAGGACCTAAAATTATACAATGGAAGAAAGAAAACATATTTAACAAAAGGTGCTGGCATAATGGATGTCAACCTGTAGAAGAATAAAAATAGATCCTTATCTAATACCATGCACAAAACTCAAGTCCAAATAGATTAAAGACCTCAATATAAATCTGACCACACTGAACCGGATAGAAGAGAAAGTAGCCTGCAATACATGGGTACAGGAGACCACTTCCTACGTATAACCCCAGTAGTACAGATAATAAGATCAACAATGAATAAATGGAACCTCCTGAAACTGAGAAGCTTCTGTAAAGCAAAGGACACAGTCATTAAGACAAAAAGGCATCCTACTGAATGGGAGAAGATCTTCACCAGCCCCACATCAGACAAAAGTCAGATCTCCAAAATATATAAAGAACTCAAGAAACTAGACATTGAAATTCTAAATAACCCAATTTAAAATGGTGTACTGAACTGAACAGAGAATTCTCAACAGAAGAATTTCAAACTGCTGAAAGATACCCAAGGACATGTTCAACTTCCTTAACTATCAGGGAATTGCAAATCAAAACAACTTTGAGATACCATCTTACACCTGTCAGAATGGCTAAAATCAAAAACATCAATGATAGCCTATGCTGGAGAGGATGTGGAGTAAGTGGAACACTCATCCATTGTTGGTGGGAATGCAGACTTTGCATTCCCACTTTGGAAATCAGTGTGGTGGTTTCTCAGAAAATTGGGAGTCACCTACCTCAGGATCCAACAATACCATTCTTGGGAATATACCCAAGAGATGCCCAATCATACTACTAAAGCATTTGTGCAACTATGTTCATAGCAGCATAATTTATAATAGCCAGAACCTGAAAAAAACCTAGATGCCCCTCAGTCGAAGAATGGATAAAGTGTCGCACATCTACACATTAGAATACTACTCAGCAGTATGAAACAATGACATCTTGAATTTTGCATGCAAATGTTGGGAAATAGAAAACACTATCTTGAGTAAGATAACACAGACCCAAAAATTCGAATGTGGCATGTACTCACTCATTACTTGATTCTAGCCATGAACAAAGGACATTGAGCCTATAGTTCACGATCCTAGAAAAGCTAAGTAATAAGGTGAAACCAAAGAAAAACATATATAGATCTCCTGGAAATTGGAAGCAGACAAGATCGCAAGGCAAAAGTTGGGAGCATGTGGGTGGGGTGGGGTGGGGGAAGGGAAGAGAGGAAGAGAAAAGGGAGAAGGGGAGGGTTGGGGAGAGCCTGGGGGAGTGGGATGGTTGTGTTGGAGGAAGGGCAGATATGGGAGCAGGGAAAAAGATATCTTAATTAAGGGAGGCATTGTGGGGTTGGCAAGAGGTTTGGCTCTAGAGGGGTTCCCACGTTACCACAGGGATGTCCCCAGCTAGGACCCTGGGCAGTGGAGGAGAAGTTGCCTGAACTGGCCTTGTCCCATAATCAGACTGATGACTATCTTGATTATCACCATAGAACCTTCGTTCTGCGACAGATGGAGATAGAGAGAGAGACCCACATCGGAGCACTGGACTGAGCTCCCAAGGTCTAGTTGAAGAGTAGAAGGAGGGAGAATATGAGCAAGGAAGTCAGGACCGCGAGGGGTTGGTCCACCCAATGAGACAGTGTGCCTGAGCTAATGGGAGCTCACCAAAGCCAGCTAGACTGGGACTGAATGAGCATGTGATCAAACTGGACTCTCTAAATGTGGCTGACAATTGGGGCTGACTGAGAGGCCAATGATAATGACACTGGGATTTGTCTCTACTGCATGGACTGCCTTTTTGGGATCCTCCTCTATTTGGATGCACACCTTCCTAAGCCTGGATAGAGGGGGGAGGACCTTGGACTTCCCACAGGGCAGGGTACCCTGCCCTCACTTAGGACTTGAGTTGGAGGGGGCAGGGTGAGTGAGGGAGCCAGAGGGAAATGAGAGGCGGGGAGGAAGTGAAAATTTTGGATGGTACTATTTATAAAGCAATAAAAAAAAAGAAATAGTCTTTTTACAATACGGCTGTAATCTCAACTCTTAATGAAAATCCAAAAACTTTACTGATAGAGTTAGATATCAGACTACAAGATATATATAGTTATTTTGCACAATTAGATTTAACTTTCAAATTTGCAGAAAAAAAAATGGCTCCATCCTTCAATTTGTTTTTTGAATTGCCTTTTCTATTCAGGGATACTCTTTTAAACAATGCTACAAATATTCATGACTTCTATAGGTTGTGTCAATTGAGTCAAAGTGCACCATCAGTTGTGTTCACTCAGAAACTATGCATGACATTAATTTGTTTTGATATTCACTTCTTGATTTCTCTACTTTGGTTTCATCATATAAATCATTGACTTCTATAAGGAATATATCTGTTATTACTACAGGTTGAGAAAGATATTTATGCTGGGTTATAGTGAAATTGACTCATGGTTTAGGACACTAGATAGGAAGATGAATACTTAGTCATGTCATTTACAGCATGCTGCTATTTGAATGTGGAGATTATTCAAAGGCCATATTTATCTCTATTTATTCTAACTTAAATACTCACTAATAGGCATATTTTTAAGAGGGAACAACACTGTGCACTATTTTAAGTGTGCAGCTGAAGTTATTAGCACATTGCTCTAAAATGTCCATGCTATTGTTATATAACATTTCTGCAAAGATGTTGGACTCATTTGTTTTCACACCTTGCCTTACTTTTAAACTTCTGCTATTCCAAAACTGAAAAGCAAAAATAAATAAATATTAAATAAACATGGATAGACAAAAAGATATTTAATTTAATAACTATTAAAAGTGCTTAGTAACAAGTAAAAGTAAAATTCTTGTTAATCATTGTTTCTCTAATACATAAAGTTTGAAAGGTAGTTCTTCCCTGCTTAGATCCACAGCATTCATGGATTTCTTGTGGAGCTTTCTCTAACTCACATCTTTTCACCTCACATTATCTTTCCTGAAAGTTCTCTTTCTGCAGTATTGGCCATCCTTTTTTTTCCTTTAAACCTCTCTTGATTATTTTTCATATATTCCTATGTTCTATAAATAGATAATATGTTGTAAGGAGACCAATGGTTAGTTCCCAGACACTTAACACCAAAATAATCACACAGAAACCATATTATTTAAATCACTGCTTGGCCATTAGCTCTAGTTTCTTATTGGCTAACTCTTACATCTTAATTTAACCCATATCCATTAATCTGTGTATCGCCATGTGGCTGTGGCTTACCCGCTAAATTCCAACATCTGTCTCCAGCGGAGCTACATGGCTTCTCCCTTCTCCACCTTCTTCTACCCAGCATTCAGTTTAGTTTTCCATGCCTAGCTAAGTTCTACCCTGCTGTAGGTCCAAAGCAGTTTCTTTATTCATTTATTTATTCAATAAAAGGAACACATAGACATAAGGACCTCCCACATCAATAGTATTCAAGTTTTCTTTCTTCAAATTTAACCAAAAGTTCAGAAAACTGTTGACGATACTGTTGTAAACTTCAGTAACTTCAAGATTTGTTTCTGAGACCATGCCAGATACCAAGTAAATATTTTCTATATACTGCCTTATTTTTTTGTTCAAATAGTTTAAGGGTACCAAAAGCACTATTACCCTAACTTTGTTGATTTAAAAAGCAATTGTCGTTATTATGCTAATTTAATATATCAACTTTAACAAGGCTAAAAGCTATTCAGACTGTTAGCAAAATATTTAAGAGTAGGCTTTTAAAGAAATTTCTGGATAAGATTAACAATTGAATCAATACACTAAGTATGGGAAGTTCATCCTCACTTTTCTGAGTTGACTTCATCTGTCTTTGAAAATAGATCAGAACAGAAATACTGAGATAGGGAAAGTCCCCTGTCTCTGTTCTACAGATTGTACAAGCACTTTCTGATTGTGAGTACAAGCATTTCTAATTTTAGGGACACTGAATTTCAAGAGCTAGGAAGAAATTCCCTAAGTCTTAGACTTTTGACATAGAAATAGCAGTTATCTCATCAGCATCACAGGTCCTCACCATTTCCATGTGAGAACTGAATTTTGACACTGGCTTTTCTGTTTCTCCACCATCAACAGCACTTTCTTTTTCCAGAATCATGTAAGAAAAACCCCAAAGTAAATCTCCACATACTTTGAAAAGATTTATTTTATTTTATTTCATATATATGAGAATTTGCCTAGATATGTATGCTTGTCTGGTGCCCAAGGAATACAGAAGAGGGTATCATATTTCTGGCATGGGATTTTTTGGCCATTTGTAAGCAATAAAGTTAGGCTAAATAGTGCCTTGGATGCAAGCAAATCAGAATAATTAAATTTAAATCCTGTGAACCAAAATCCATACAAAATAAAGTTTACCTCAAGTAAATGTCTCCCAGTAAGATATAATGTACTCACTGGGACATTTCTTTTGAATCTTCAGCTAGAAGACTACCTAGTGCCAAGATAGCTCACCTGTATATGCTGCATCCTATTCAACAAAATTTCCTTGACTTCCTGGGAATTAAAGAACCTGGCTGTGGGCTTTTACTGTAGCCTATACCCATCCTCAAAAAGATCTAAGATGTGACTCATGCCACTACTCTAGCCTCAAATTCTCTTCAGAAGCCCTACTGTGCCATTCATCTCCAGTGCTGGAGTCTGAGATTTCCTAGGAGTTCCCATCATGCTGTTGTACTCTCTCTGTCAATGATGTTCAAAATTCTAAGAAGAATCTACTCAGTATTCAGAAATTTGTCACACTGTTTACCTGAACTTTACCTATCCACTTGTTTAGATACATCCTATCCAAACACTTACACCCTCTATTCTTGTTTACCTGAACTTTATCTATCCACTTGTTTAGATATATCCTATCCAAACCCTTATACCCTTTATTGTTTTACCTCTAATCCACTTCTACTGCTTAGCTCATTTCTGGGTTTCTGGCTAGCTCTTGTTTTACATACTTGTGATGGTTTGAATAAAACTTACCCCAAAGGCACATATATTTGAATGCTTTGTCATCAGGGAGTGACACACCTTAAGAAGGATTTATAGGTATGGTCTTGTTGAAGGAAATATTGCCATGTTGGAAAAAGAGTGTCAGATCTTGAGGTTTTAATATCCCAATCCAGGACCAACGTTGTTCTATCTTCCTGTTTCCTACAGATCTGGATATGGAAGTCTCAGCTATTTCTCCAGTACCATGTTTTTCTGATTACCATCATGTTCCCCAATATGATGATAAAGGACTAAACCTTTGAATGGGTAGTGGTATCACACGCTTTTAATCCCAGTACTTGGGCAGCAGAGGCAAGCAGATCTCTGTACATTTGAGGCCAGACTGGTTGGTCTACAAGAGCAAGTTCCAGGATAGGCTCGAAAACTATAGAGAAACCTGGTCTCAAAAAAGCAAACTAAACCTCTGGAATAGTAAGCACGCTTGTAAACAGAAACTGCCCTTTTCTCTTCCGGCTGCTCAGACCAGAATAATCACACAGAAACTATATTAATTACAACATTGATCAATGAATCAGCCATATTTCTAGGTATCTCTTATATCTTGAATTAAGATTGCTATTAATCTGTGTATCGCCATGAGGCTGTGGCTTACTGGCATCTTTCACCTTTGGCAGCTACATGGCATCTTTTTGATTCTGCCTATTGTCTCTATATATCTCTGTTCAGATTTCCCTACTGGCTTTGCTCTGCTAATCCATTGACTGATACAGCTTTATTCATTATCCAATAAAAACAACACATATACAGAAGGACGTTCACATCACAATAATCAATTAAGCACTTTCTTTTATAATATTTTCTGTGGTCATGATATTGTTTCACCAAAGACCCATGTAACAAACAGAAAACATTCCTCTTGAACTATTTCAGGTGATAATTGGGCAAAATATAGTAAACCATTTTTGCTTGAAATTCATTTTTTTTCCTGTTGAAATTTAATTTATCTGCTTTGGGGACAAGAATTTAATTTGTAGTTAAGGTTAGATTGGAATAACTATGCAGACCAAGATATCTCCAAATTTTGAGGATGAATGTCTTGCAGTGGGAAGTATTCCACTACCCTAAGTTCTGCCAGCACTTAACATATGTGATCCACAATACATTATATTAATTAAAATCATGAAGTTTCAAATTTTATATGAAGTTAAACCTAGGATCTTCAGTATATTTTTGCAAGGTATTAAATCTGACTTTCTTGGCTACCTGACTGTAATGAATGCAAGTTTGATATTGACCTAAAGAAAACAATTGACGTGCCAATTGTACTGTAGCATTTTAATCAAATTTCTTCTTTAAGTGATATGGATTTTTTAACTTGAACAAAAAGCTCCAGAATTTCCAAAAGTAATGTTTTTTTCTTCAATTAGACTAATTAGGCTATTTGCATCCTGATGCCTTTTTTTCTTTTTCCTAATAGCAAAGCTTTTTATTGAGGTATGAGTTGTTTCAATCTTGAAAACAACATAGCTAATTTAATTTATTGATCAGCATATTTAGGATTAATGTTCACTGTTGAGAGTCTGAGAAAAAAAACTCATCTTTGCTAATTAAAATTTTGTTTGTTTGCTTATTTATTTATTTGGGTGCTTGTTCCTTTTCTGTGAGCAGTTAGGGACATATAGATATAACAAAGAAAATTAATAGCCTATAATGTTAAATTGTTGATCATTATATTAATCATTTATGCAAAAGATATAAGAACTTCTGATCACTTAGAGATGAAACAAAATATCTGATATTTACTAAAAAGTGTGTAAGTGGAAAGAATCTGATAAATGGAAACACATCTCTTCTGGATTATATGTAAATATTCTTTTGCTAAAATTAGCATGATATATTTTTTGCTTTCATTTATTTTTGAGTATACTGCACTAAAAAATAAGAAAATCATTGGGTTTCTATTTAAGAACATATAGAATAGAAAAACATGTATAATGTACAGAGGTTTATGGAGGTTTAATTAACATGTCTGAAGAATACACTGACCCATCCTTGTATTGAGAATGAGCTCTACATAGCAACTTCATTTCAAAAAGTTGAACATAAGGTGACAAATATAGCATGGTGAAATCTGCCAAACACACACACACTGCACACACACACACACACACACACACACACACACACACACACTCACATTGCCTCTCTTTTGTGAATGAGTCAAGGTTAAGATCATCAGTGACTATTGACACTGGAAATGAAATTCTGAGATTTAAAAAAAGGACACATTAACTCTGTTCTCTTGATCTCCAAATCAATTGCAGCTATCTCATTAGGGTTACACAACAGGAAATTGTGAAAAGGAGGGCTATATGTTGCATTAATTTAATCTTCGTCAACATTATGAAGTATATGTTTAAAAATCAAATCTAAGAAAGACTTACAGATATTCAAAGAAAGAAGTAAGAGTAGGTATTAACAAAAAGTAGCATTGGCCTGGAATGTACGCTGTATCAGAAATTAGTCATTAGGAAAAACTTACTAAAATAGTAAAACAAATATGGTTTAATAAAAACAATGTGGTTCTTCTAATGTCAAGATTTCTGTCATGGCAAGGACTCCTTATTAATATCTATAATCTCAAAAAAATCACTTTTACATGTCAATGTGGTAAAGTGAAAAAGTAATGAAAAATCTTGATAAATTTTATCCTTGTATCCTCAGGCTGTATTTGGCTTTGCTCAGCACTGAATTTTTCCTAGAGTTTTGATAGGCATGTGAAATACTCAAGTCAGTTTTTCAGGTATCATCAATTGCAGACTTTTTCCAGCAGAATGATTACAGTTATAATTTTATTTTCTTCTGTTTAAAAATTTATTAATATTGTAAAATTAAAAACATAACTCCATCATTTCTCCCCGCTCCAAGTATTCCTCTATACTTGCCTTTTATTCTCTTTCAAATATGTGGCCTCTTTTGCTTCAGCTGTTGATACACATATCTAAATACATAAGTACATTGTATGTATGTTTTCAGTGCTGACCACTTGGTATTGGATAAACAACTGATGATCTCTTCCCAGGGGAATATCGCTTCTCCCCATCCCAGTATTCTTTAGTTCTGAAGGTCTCAGCTATAATCAAAGAAGTATATTCTCTCTTAAAATAAAAATTGTCCTTAATATCATTATATACTATTTTATGACATGCAAAAGATAAAAATAATGTTTGTAGCTTTAATGAATACATTCTTTTGAAAGAACTTTTATATTATTTCTTTTCCTTATTGTTAGCTCAATTTCAAATTAAGAAATAAATAAAATAACAAAAATATTTTCTTATGATTTATTTTTTTAAGAAACGTTCATGCCATATTTACATACTATAATAACTTTTATAAAATACATTATTTTACTCTAGTTTCTGAAAAGGGAATGGCAAGCATGTAATGCCAGCTTCCCTACTACAAATGGTAAACCAAATTTAGATCTTTTAAGCAGTTTATTTGTTATAAGAATTGAAGTATACTCTCGGATACCAGGAAGCCATTCATTTCCATTTTTACTGTGTTACTAATGAGGGAATTACATCTCTCTATCTCTGCAAAACTCAATGTTCAACTGAGAAGACAAAACTTCATTTCAATAGAATAATATTTTTCCTTTGTGAAGATATATTCACAGACTTCACTATGTGGAAACAAATAAATGTTAAAGATGTAACCCATTATCATACTGAATATTTTCCCTGTCAATCTAAAACACTGAAATTGTTATTTAATTAGAGGATAATTATCTATCTTATTTAAAAATATCTCCTGAGATATACTTATTACTGCTTAGTTTTAAATGATTGAGAAAATACAACAAAATACTCTGGAATAATATATTGTTGACAAGTAGACTCCTGAGAGTTTCCCATAATTACCATGGAACTAAGCACATCTCTACATATATTGTTTGGCTGAGAACACCTGCCCAGTATTATACCTTTAATGTAATTAAATTTAATGTTTAATCAATTTAAAATGTGACTTTAATCAGAAAATACAAAAATATTATCTCAGCACTTGTATTATAAAGGAAACATATGCCTTCTGCAAATTTCCAAAATACCTAAACAACTAGTCCTCTGTTGATAGGCAAAGAGGATGACTCATTAATTTAGTTATTGAGTAAGTCAATAAAGTTAATAAAAAGTACTTCTGTTATAATATTTACATAGAATTCCTAGGATGGATAACCGAAACTTGCATAATCAAGTCTTATGATGAGTCTATTTAATTTGTTCTGGAAAGCTCCGCTCTGATATTCTCAGTAGTTGTACTGGTTATTATTTCCACTAGCTGTTTATAAGAGCTCTGTCTACTCTACACCCTTTATTTTATTATTGTATTTAATAAATAATAATAAAATATTAATGCCTCATAAAATAATAATGCCTCATTATTTTATTTCTTCGTAATTGCCATTCTGTTTGGAGTGAGTTGGGATTTCAATCTTGCTTTATTTGCATTTCTATACCCAGTGAATTTTATTGGCCATTTTTCTTAATCTTTTCAGAAATGTCTGTTCATATCCTAAGGCTCACTTATTACTGAGATGTTAGAAAATAAAAATGGACAAAATATTACATAAAAAATGGATGGCCTTTTCTTGGGAAAACTATTTCTTCCTCTCTCACAATTCCTTACTTGTTTGTAGTTCTGTGTAGGACAGAGGCCTCCTGACCTTTCGTCCATCCTTCTTAGTGTGTCTAGTGTTGTGGTACTGGTTCAACTCATGGCTATGCAGACATGTCTTTGAGAATTTATAGACTGAGCTTCAGACACTTCTAAAAGACACAGTCTCACAGCAAATGCCCTGATCCACTTGCAATATTTTACCCCCTCTTCTGAAATGCTCCCTGACTCAAATTTATGCAGTATAGTTGTTTTGTAGATATGATGCATGCGGTGGTTGTAACTGTGGTTTATAGGTAGCATAGCTTGATAAAAATTGTTGGTTGCTTCCACTCCAATAGTCAGCCCAGTAAATATACATGCAATTAATGTTATACAGACTAAGAAGCATGTATTTTTATATTTAGGAATAGTTGTGAATATTCACATGTATGTGTAACAAAAATTAATGGGTGAAAAATCCCATGAATTTTTAAAGAGACCAAGGTGAGTTATATGAGAAGGTTTGAGGAAGGAAAATAAAGGGAAAATGTGATTACACTGTAATATCAAAAAAAATTAAAGAAATAATTTGTATGCTGTGTGGGTTTTGATGGAAGCAAAAATTGTACAAGATGAGAAATTAGAGAGAGAAAGCTTAAAATGGTGCTGTGTGAATGAAGAGATAACTGAATTTAAGATTAAAAAGTGATGCAATATGAAACATTTTGATTATTGATTCCTTTTAAATTAAAAAAGTTAAACACTCAAATTTTCAAAGAAGGACAAAGTTATATTTTTGAAAGAAATTCAAAATATTCAGCTAAAGATATTGTATTAAGATAATCGTTATTCTCAGAATAGAAATGATGGCTTTGAAGATTGTGATCAAGAATTATTTTCAGGTACTAAACATTTCATTGGGTAATGGACTGGGATGATTATTATAGTCTGTACAAGAATACTGATTTCTGTCCTAAGGAGGTTGACTGTAAAAAAAAAAGAGGGAGAGAGAGAGAGAGAATACTGATTTCTGAAAATTTGAGATAAAATGAAATTAGAACCAATGGAATAATTTTTGGGAAGGATACATTTAATACAGTACAGTCTGTGGCATGGTTCTTCCTCATTGACTATCTAAATTGTCAGTGGCAAAGAGAAACCAAGTGTTGAACAAATAATGTAGAAAAGCACAATTTTGCATGAAAAGGAAGGTGAGTGTGCTCAAATTTGCAGAAAAGTTGAGTGCCGATACAAAGCCTATAATTGATAAATATATTAGTGACATTAAATAGAAACTGTAACGTTTAAACTGGGAAAATAGAAAATTTCCTTTGGGGAACTTTTCAACCAAAAAGAAGTATTTTCACATAAAGATAAAAACTAATTTTGATAGCCTGCCTTTTAGAAGAAATTGCTAGAAAAGGAGGCACTACAGAGATATTCTGTTCCAAGATGGAGAGCAAGCACTAAAATAGGAAAGGTCACCACCATTACCCAATACAGGTTCTGCATATCTCTTTGTTCCCATTTCAAGAGACAAAGAAAGATATGTGAACCAGAAGTCAGGTCAACAGGAAGGGAAACAGATATGTCTTAGGACTTCAAGATCAACATTTTCACATAAATTTGCAAAATATATAAGTTATCATATGCCTGTCCATTTAGTTCCAAATATTGTATTCATTCCCTTTGATCTATGAACCATATGTTTCTGTTGCTAGCTCTTCTCAGTCACAAAAAGAACTAGTTGCAGCAACAACACTTCAGTAAGTATCTAAGATATTGAAATGGTCTCTACAGTATGTCTTTTTAATAATCCAGAAATAACTTTCAGAATTGCAGTAAGTTATAATCTTATGAGTGAAAAATCATAATTCTTCACTATTTGTTGGCTTGTGTTAATTCTTAAACTGCAAAGGCAGACATTTTGAAGATCCTCTGTCTTCAATATAATAATAGGAATAATAATAGTGTCATAATAGTGACCTAAGTAATTCATACAGATTACTGTGAACATATTCAGGATGCATATACTAAGACTACTCCAATCATCATCAACATTGATACAGTAGTAGAGAGACCTAAAGCACAATTAATAATACAATAGAGATAGCATGGTTTATAATTACCAAGGAAATAAGAAGAGGAGAACTTGTGTAGAAAATTCCTAAGAAGAGATATCAAAACTGAGTTTTTTTTCCTGTTTGTTTGTTTTGTGGATGTTATTGTTGTTTATTGAACTAAGTAATTTAGGTTGCAAAATCTGTAAAATTAAAAATAGCAGATAAGGAACTTTATCACCTATTAAGGGTTGTCAATGTCTAATATAGGAACTCATACTAGACCAGTTGTTATCGACTTTTTGAGAGCTGTATTACAACCATTTAATACAGTACCTCATGTTGTGATGACCTCCAACTCCAAAAATATTTCATTACTGTTTCAGTAATAAAACTACTGTTATGAATTGTAATGTAAATACCTGATATGCAGCCTCTGTGTGAGTTATGGCCCACACGTTGAGAACCACTGTACTAAAGTGATTTAGCATGTATTTATTGCTAAAATTCTGCTATTTGAACCAGACAATGATAAGGGACAGATGTGAGACCTCACCAAAGAATAACACTGAGAGGAATCTTGTTATTAAATTGGTTAGGAGGTGTGTGATTTTTTTCATATAAGTATTAAAGCAAACTACAACTGTTTGTAAGTGTTTATACACTTATTCATCAGTGTACATGGATACTACAATAAAAAGAAAAATATTTAATTTATATTTAAATTAATTTAATAAATTTTGATATAATTTATATGTTGAGTGTGTTTCTTAATGACTCTATATATTTGTCCTCATTTTGGGGTTAGTAAGGGATGAGTCAACCTTTCAGCACAGGAAAGGGTTGTAACATGAGGGGCCTGCTAGTTGGGGTTTCTGTCCTGCCCAGTTCCCCAGCCGTTTAGTCCCAGAGAAAATCACACAGAGGTCTCCAGAAGATTATAAACTGATTGGCCCATTAGCTCAGGCTTCTTATCAGCTCTTGTAGCTTATATTAACCCATTATCCTTATCTATGTTAGCTGCATGGCTCAGTACCTTTTTCAGCGAGGCAGGACACATCCTGCTTCTTTGGTGGTCTGGGCAGGAGTTTGGGGGAGCTTCCTGCTTCCCAGAATTCTCCTATTCTTATTGCACCACCTCTACTTCGTATCTGGTTTTCCCGCCTATACTTCCTGTCTGGCTACCAACCAATCAGCGTTTATTTAAAACATAATTGACAGATATAGAATTGTTCTTGTGCACCAAAGGGTTAACTTCTTATCCTTAGAATGTTTCCCTAAAGACACTGATAATGATTTTCTTGAGAACAACTTTTTATTCAATTGAGTCATAAAGCAAGAACATCTCAGGCCTCTAGTCTTTCTGCTGTGCAGGACTGTTTCCTTTTCTTCTTTGTCATCCTGGGCACAACTCTTACTATAGACTAAATTAGCAAATTGCCCAATCTGCAGATTTCCCTTCCTAAAGAAGTGAGTTAATTAAATTCTTTGCAAGTATTAAATCAAGCATTTCATTATGGCTATATAAATGAAGCACTAATCACACATATGAACTGTATGAAGCCAATGAGCAGATATTAAAAGAATTATTTCTTTCAGAAAAGTTACTTTGACAAGTGACTTTAGCAATTTTATTAGAAAAGAATCTTGCTACTCTGATTTTCAGTTCTAGCTTTGAGGCATTGCCAAAAAACTAATTTGTTTTCCATTTTCCTGTGTGAAACACCATACACAGTTGGCTCTGAGAGTAATTTAAAGCTGCCTTAATGCTTGCTCTTTAAGACTCAACCCAGTAATATATGTCTTACTCGCATTCATGTTTAACATGAAGATATTTAAATCCTTCAGTGCACCACATTTTCCTGCACATCTCTCCTAGCCATTTTAAAATCCCTTTCCTGGATCAATTTTGTGATATTTTCCTCTGGATGATTTCCTGTGAGTTCACTGTAAAAATATTTCTTCTGTTTTACTGACAGATGCTTCTGGCCAACTTGTGAGAAATGACATTTTGAGAGAGTGAAGAAATGCAACAGAAAGGTTTATCTGTGTTTCTCTGCACAGCTTTGAATTACAAAAATCAACATTGATCTCAGAGAACATTTTAGTGCTAGCTGTTTAAAATGCACCCCAGGGAAATTTTGGAAGCACAATTATCACACAAATTCATGGAAAATATAGATGCATCCTTCTTGCCTTTCTTATAGCTTTTTCAGCATCTCCATTAGTCCTTGTAAACACTCACCTTATTTTTCCCTTCACTGATTCTAAGCTCTAGGAAATGTAAATGACAGGACCAATACTTTATCCTCTTCAACAAGAAAAGTCACAATTATTTTCTTGAATACTTTTGGCTAAAATTTGAAACAACAATTTAAATATAGCTCACATCCACAGCCTCAACATTAGCCTAAACCTAAGGTTTGTACAGCAAAAATAAACTATGCCACAATTTCTTTAACAACTCTGCTTTGGGTAACAAGAAATTAATTTGCTTGATCTGTTTTATCTCCCTCTGTTTTCATTGGTGCTATTCATTCTAAAGCATTCTACAAGATGGAATTAGTAACAAAACTATGAAAATCAAGGACGTTGTCAGTTACATTTTCTCATTTCTTTTAATTATTTATTGAATTACAAGTATTTTTAAAGTTTCATGTATTAAATAACATTATGGATTGTGATAATTTATAGTCTACTGATGAACAAAGAATCAATAAATGGACCAAAGAGAAAATTGACATTACTCATATTAAATCTCATATAGTCAAGGTTAGTTTAAGAAAACAGGTAGATCTCTTAATAGGCAAGTTCTTATTGAAAGCATAAATGTTCCATCACCTGAAACAGTATGGTAAGGAAGTATCCTATATATTAACACTGAATGAAACAAGAGATAAAACAATAAACAGATCAAACAACCAAAAATATTTGACTAATACTTTTCTTATTTTGTTTACTCATTCCTAACTTCCCAACATACCAAACTCCACCTCTGTTTCCCACACTTTTCAAGAAATCATAAGTAGTCTAGATTTAAAGAGATGCTGATGAGACATGTTAAAGGGTAAAGAAAGCAAATATATGGTATTTCCATACCTTATGTAAAATGGAGAGGCTTCTATCTTAGGAGAAGACAGAGACTCATTGAGAAGAAAGCAGCTCCAATTGAACTACATTTTGCTTACTAGCTTCTTCCTTTTCTCCCTGATATTTTTAAAGTCCAGGTTGCTTGGAAAAAAGTATATGATGAGACCTTTATTAAAAAGTAAGTATGAAGTTTTCAATAGTACTCCGTTCACATAGATTATTAATGTTGTAATGACACTAAAGACTATTAAATGCAAATCTGCAAAGCTCTAAGGGTCTTTATTAAGATAAGCAACATTTTATTGAGTCAATTCAGTTGCTATTTTAATGAAAATCTGACTAAATAAATCTCAGTAGAATTCACCACAGATGTTGCTTCATGTATTCTGGAAAATTGACCCTCAAGAGTTAGGATAACCTGTACTGTGAGGCAGCATGTTACAGAGGGGGCATGTAATACTTCAGAAACCAAAGAAGTTCAGGTCCCTCCTTTTCTTTCACTGGAGTTGAGATTGAGTGTTATACAAATCAATTATCTATCTTGATACAAAATGGCATGTGCTTTCTAAAGTAATTGATTTTGGGGGGTTTGTTTATGTGTTTTCTTTTTTAAAGTTTTCTTTTTTAAAAAATGAAAACAATCTTTTTTTGCAGTTTATATACCAATCCCAGATCCCACTTCCTCTCCTCCCCCTGATTCCTCCACCTTACTTCCCAGCATACCTGGTGCTACTGTCAGTGGCCATGCAGTCTACCCCAGCCATACAACTGTCATCCACATTCAGAGTCTATTTTGGTCCTATGTTGGTTCTTTCTCTGTCTAACTGGAGTTAGTGAGCTCCCATTAGCTCAGGTAAGCTGTTTCGGTGGGTGTCCCCAGCATGGTCTTGACCTCTTTTTCATATTTTCAGTCCTCCCACTCTTTGACTGGATTTGGGGAGCTTAGTGCAGTGCTCCACTGTGAGTTTCTCCCTCTGTTTCCATCCGTTGCTGGATGAAGATTCTATGGTGACATTTAAGATAGTCATCAATATGACTGCAGGTCAAAGCCAGTTCTGGCAACATCTCCACTATTGCTTAGGGTCTTAGTTGGGGTCATCCGTGAGGGTTCCTGGGAATTTCTCCAGTGCCAGTTTTCTTGCTAGCCCCATAATGACGTCCTCAATCAAGATATCTCTTTCCTTGCTCTCTGTGTCTGTCCTTCTCCCATCTAGACAATCCTGTTCCCTCGAGTTTCCCTCCTCCCCTTTTCTTCTTTCCCTTCTCATTCACACTCCCTTCTCCCACACCTCTATGTTCCCAATTTTGTCAGGAGATCTTATCTGTTCACCCTTCCCAGGTGGATCTATATGTTTCCTTAAGGTTTACCTTGTTATTTAGCTTCTCTAGGGTTATGTACTAAGGCTCAAAATCCTTTGCTTTAGAGTTAGCATTGACTTATGAGGAAGTACCGACCATTTTGATCTTTCTGGGTCTTCACTCAATATGATTTTTTCTGGTACTAACCATTTTCATGGAAATTTAAAGATATCATTGTTTTTTACTTCAGAGTAGTACTCTGTTGTGCAAATGTACCACATTTTCTTTATCCATTCTTTGGTTGAAGGACATTTAGTTTTTTTCCAGGTTCTGTCTGTTACAAATAATGCTGCTATGAACATAGTTGAACAAATGTGCTTGTAATATGATTGAGCATCCTTTGTGTATATGCTCAAGTTTATTATTGCTGGGTCCTGAGGTAGGTTGATTCTCAACTTTCTGAGAAACTGTCATACTGTTTTCCAGAGTGGTTGTACAAGTTTTTATTCCATGAGCAATGAAGGAGTGTTCCCTTTACTCCTCATCCTCTATCATTGGTGTTTTTAATCTTAGCCATTCGGACTGGCGAAAGATGGTATCTCAGAGTCATTTTGATTTGCATTACTCTGATAGCTAAGGATGTTGAACATCCTTAAGTGTCTTTCAGACATTTGAATTTCTTCTGTTGAGAATTCTCCATTTAGATCTGTACTCCATTTTTTAATTGTTGATTGATTATTTGGTAATTTGATGTCTTATTTCTTGAATTCTTTATATATTTTGGAGATCAATTCTCTGTCTGATGTGAGGTTGGTGAAGATCTTTTCCCATTCATTAGGCTGTCTTTTTGTCTTATTGACTGTGTCCTTTGCTTTACAGAAGTTTCTCAGCTTCTTGAGGTCCCATTTATTTATTGTTGCCCTCAGTGTCTGTTCTACTGGTGTTATATTTAGAAAGTGCTCTATTGTGTCCTTACATTGAAGGCTACTTTCCACTTTCTCTTCTATCTGATTCAGTATGTCAGATTTATATTTGAAGTATTTAATCCATTTGGATTTGAGTTTTATGCATGGGGATAGTTATCAATCTATTTGCATTCTTCTACATGTTGACTTTAGTTATGTGAGCACCATTTGTTGAAGATGCTTTTTTCCCCATTGTTTAATTTCAGCTTCTTTGCCAAAAATCAGGTATTCATAGGTTTGTGGATTAATATCTGGGTCTTCGATATAATTCCAATGGTTAACCTGTCTTTTTTATTCCAATATCAAGCTGTTTTCATTACTGTAGCTCTATAATAAGCTTGATATCAGGGATGGTTATGCCTCTGTAAGTTCCTTCATTGTACAGTATTGTTTTGGCTATCCTGTTTTTTTGTGTGTGTTTCCAAAAGACTTTGATTATTGTTCTTTCAAGGTCTGTGAAGAATTGTGTTGGGATTTTGATGGGAATTGCATTTAATCTATAGATTGCTTTTGGTAGGAATATCATTCTTATTATGTTGATCTGATCTATCCAAAAACATGGGAAATCTTTCCATTTTCTGGTATCTTCTTTAATTTCTTTCTACAAAGATTTAAAATTCTTGTCAAATAGGACTTTCACTTCTTTGGTTAGTGTTACCTCAAGATATTTTATGTTATTTGGCTATTGTGAAGGGTGATGATTTTATCCTACTAGAGAAAAATCTTGTTTTTTTATATTCATATTTAAAATTCAAGAAAACACAAAGGAAATTGAATTTGTTTAACAACAAGCACACTAAAAAGAGTATAAGCAGGAAGGCAGAAAAGTAATGAAAGAAATAGGAAGGGAAGAAGAGTAGTGTTTACAGAAGCAGTTATTTAGATCCTGCTGAACACTGATGGACTGCACAAGTCTCTGACTTTCTGGCCCTGGAAGGTCATATACTTGCCATGTTGCTTTAGGAAAATCACTTTACATTTTAAATTATTATATTTTTCATCTGTAATTTGAGATTGTCAGCCAGCTGATATGCTCACAGTGTATATTCTTACTTCAAGAAGGCAGGAAATCACAATTGGTTGATGCATATTACCCACATTATAATATGCATTGCTGCCTCCTAAGTAATGACATCTAGCAATGTCTCAGGGACTATAATGCTTAAAAATTCTATCACCTTGCTGTCATGGACACCAATGTTGAGAGGTCTACTAAAATAAAAGTTACTAAATTTAGGAAAGATGCATAAAATTTTCTGTGTTTCTTTTATTTTCTGCATACATATAAATTTATTTCCTAATCAATGAAAATGAGTATAGAGTGTGATGATTAATTTACTTGTCAAGTTTATACAATCTAGAATCATTTGGGAAGTCTAGACAGAGAAGTGTCTATATTGTCTTGAAACTATGGACAAGGGAATATCTATTTTGTCTTTGTCTATGAATGTATCTGTGGGGGATGATCTAAATTTAATTAATGTGGATATTAACAGTGAATGACACTGTGTCCCAGAAAAAGTGGTTCTAATAATATAAGCAAGTATATGAACATGTATACATTCTTTCTTTCCCTGCTGCTGACTGTGGGCAAGTATGTCCATCTCTCTGAATCTATAGCTACTGAAACTAGGCTATATAGACTGACTATAACATGGCTGATATGTGTCAGGCCTCCTTAGCCTCATTCCCCAGGGAAAGGTGAATGCTCTATCTGCCTGTTCTGCAGCCCAAGGACACAG
This sequence comes from Ondatra zibethicus, assembly GCA_004026605.1. Classification (NCBI taxonomy): domain Eukaryota; kingdom Metazoa; phylum Chordata; class Mammalia; order Rodentia; family Cricetidae; genus Ondatra; species Ondatra zibethicus. The sequence goes on from PVIU01009238.1 coordinate 60,936, forward strand.
GACACTCAGATCCACAGCCCCATGATGCAGGACAATCAGACGTGATAAGGAGTCAAGTAGAAGCAGGAATTCAGTTTATTACTGTGAGTGTCAGCTTATATAGGTTAAGTGATATCATTTGATGTGGGGGCACATTCAGCCAATGAGAGACAGCCAAGCCCTCCCTCTGGCTGGAGGGTTATCTATCTAGATTTTGCTGTCTTAAATTCACTCATCCCTCAAACTCAAGACAGGCTTTTCTCTGTCCTACAGGCCTCAAGGTGCAGGTCCTGAGATAATTTTGGACCAACCTCTCAACCTTTTGTTTTATATCCCACCCCTTACCCTGGTACCAAGCCAGAATAGCCTACCGGGGAAAGAGTATGGATCAGGGCCACCCCTATTCAGAGTTTTGGCCAGGGTACCCTCTTAGGTTGTAAAGAGCGGTGGGTGCTGAGAAACTGTTGACAAGTCTTACATGTATGAACAACTCTCTTTAATTCAATTGAGGAATTTGGGGGGTATAGGTATTTTAGTTCTCTCCAGTTGAAATGAGTTAAGTCATGCATTTGCATAGCATTTTGTAAGGGCAGAGTTGAGAACTCTGAGACAGGCCCCTAAAGGTGCAGAATCCACAACAGCATTCCCTTAGGAAATGAAACCAGGGAGGTTTTGGTGTCCTTTGTGATGTTAAATACATATGTTTTTTTTTTTTCTATCTTCTAAGAGTAATCCGAGTTGTATCATCAAGGCAGAAATAGGATTAGCATCCAATCTGATATAGGCATAGTGTAAGTGTGGCAGTAGGTTCACCATATAAGAGCTGTCTGAATAGAGGTTGCAGGGTTCTGGGACCTCTTGTAGGGCAATATATACAGCCATCATTTCCTTATATTGAGTAGATCACATACAGGGAGAATTTTGGTAACCTTTGTTTTTGTCCTCCCTGCAGGAAAACTATAAAAGTGGCCCCATTCTTCCCACCATCTGTGCAAACAGTGAATGCTTGGGACAGGGACCTAGAAGAAAAGATTAAGGGTCTCTCCAGTGTAGTTCTTGATATAACTTTACTAACTGGGACTCCCCAAAGTGGGTATCCAGGGTCCCAAGAAATTCCTCCAGGGTGAGGCTCAATCAAGAACAATGTCTGGCCACATATTCTAAATACTTAATTTTGAATGAAATTATTAATTTAGAGGGATCTTTTCCATAATGTCGGAGGGACATGTCCCTGATTTTTATGATCACATCAGCTATTTAATCGACTAGAGGGTACATCCTGGGAGTGCCCCCCAGGGTGGTGTGTACCCATTCTACTGGTTGTGACTGCTGAACAATGCATCCAGCATGGTCTTTTTCCCTAATAAATCCAGCCTTGGATTGAAATGTTAGGATTATATCTCACCAAAGAAGCCTGATGAAGCGCATTGATGAATTCAGTGAGTCCCTGAAGGCCCTCAGGGGGTAAGGAAATGATCTCATAAGGTGGCCTGCCTTTTAGGAGATCAAATAATACATCTAGTCTTCCAGTCTCTACAAGCAACCAGGGCCTTACCCAGTTCACTTCCCCCAGTATCTCTTATAACCCCAATAAAGTGAGAGACTCAGGCAGGATTGATTGGGATCCATTCACTTTGGCTTGAGTGAGTGTTAATTGGGATCCCAATATATGAAATGGGGGTACCTTTTGTATTTTGTTTGGAACTATTTTGAAGCCATGTTGTTGAGGGATATCAACAATAGTGGTTACCCAGGGAACTAGCCCTGATTCCTCCAAATGCCTAATGATTAGATCATCCATATAAACATATAGGAGGGTATTAGCTTTGTCAAAATAAGGAGCTAGGGTACTATACAACTGTTGTTGGCAAAAGGCCAGACTATTGGCCACCCATTGTAGGGGAACAGTCCATTCATATCTCTCATCAGGTTGAGAGGAGTTAATTGTAGGAATGGAAAAGATGAACTTTTTGCAATCCTTCTCATGAAAAGGAATTGAGAAGAAGCAGTCCTCTAGATCAATTACAGTGAGGTGAAACTGGAAAGGGACTTCTGGGACCCAAGGTAAGCCCCTTAAAGTGGCCCCTACTAGCTCCATATGGGCATTGACTGCTCATAGGTCTTGTAACATTCTCCAGGTATCATTAGGCTTATAGATCACAAACACAGGGCTGTTCCAGAGTCTCATCGAGGTTTAAGCAGATTTCTGGTGATTTCCTTGAGCATTAAGTTTAAGTTCAGGAAATGGCCTCTGCTCCATCCATACTGGCTTACCAAGGGCCCACCTAATAAGGTAGACCCTGGGGGCAGTGGCCTCTACTGTTGGGGGGAATCCAGGTGTCAGAGGTCTGCCTGATGACACCTTGCTCAGTTTTATCATCATAAAAGGCTAGGTGGTCAGTGATAATAATGGCATCCATTTGTCCTAACAAATCTTGCAAACCCAGGAGGATCGGAGGCTTAAACTTTTCTTTGTCTCCATCCAGCCCCACCCAAGTTATGGGACTGACAGTTTTTGGGACATAAACTTTCCCCCAAACCCTGTGACAGGTGGCACGGTTATGAGATCCCAGCTGGTGGGACTTCTTCTTTTCTGAGGACCGTCCTGTCAGCTCCCATGTCTATTAGGTATTAGAATCTTTGTCTCCCAAATATCATAGTCATATTGGGTCAGAAACCCTCTACCATTGGAATGGTCCAGTTAACTGAAGTTATTATAGCACCTTCCTTTGGATAAGGGGGCTGGAAGGCGCCACCCCCCCCCCCATGTAGTTTAAAGGTTGATTTGCAATGGATTTCCCATTTATATCAAATTTGGAGCAGCATTCAGAGACCCAATGGTTCCCCTTGTGGCAGTAAGGGCAGGGAGATAGAGAAGGTCTCTTCTGCACCTTGGTCTTAATGCCCTTTTGTGGGCAATCCCTCTTAAAATGTCCCAGTTTACTGCATAAGAAACATTTCCCAGGTGTTTGGTTTTGCTGTCTAGCCACCAGGGCTTGAGTAATAGAAGAGGCTACAGTTTAGATATGGGCCTAAAGGGCCACCACAAGAGTCTGGTTGGTGTGTGACAGGGTCCTGACATTCTGCGATGCCACAACCCATTGACTCATGGACCTTTCCCTAAAGCCAGCACAAGACATCCTAGTATCTCAGTTCATACCTTCCCAGACTAGGAGCTTAGAAAATTGGTCTCTAAGACCACCGGGGGACAATTTCCTCTCAAGGCTGGTCTGCACATAGACAATAAATTCTAGAAACGGCTCCCAATGTTTTTGCATCATGCCTGCTATAGGTGATTCAGAGGGTCCCTTCTCTAACTTGGCCCAGGGCTCGAGGCCTGCTTGTCTAACTTGGTCCTGATATGGAGCTACAATTGCGGCTTGTTGGACCCAAGTGGAAAAGCCTTCCCTAGTACCAGTTAGCATCGGATAAGTGATGGGAATTGGGGGTCAGCCACTTTATTGAACTCTACCCTAGTGCGACAAGCCTCCTTAAAGAAGGCAATCCATTTAACATATTAGATTCCCCCAGGGTAGCCTTATCCAGATCATACCAGTCCTTGGGGACACAATAATGGTTGGCTGTCTCCTGAAGGAGGTTCATGGCCCAAGGGGAGTTGAGGCCATTCTCAGCCTCTGCCTTCCTCACGTCTTTCAGGTCCTTATATTCTTAAGGATACCAGGCAAGGACATGATTAGAGCCAGGGACAACATTGACAGGGAAGGCTTGGGGTCCATAAGCTTAGACCTATGGCCTCGGAGTAACTAGAGTTTGGATCCCGAGGCTCTGCCCTACATTCCTCTCTGTGAGAGTCCCAACTTTGCAGTTCCTCCCAGAGGCTGGTATATTCATTTCTCCTGGCAAGGGTGGAGTCCCCTTATTTGTCCCATTTCTCTCCCATTTTGTCTTTTCCAGGTCAGCTGGCGGTATAAGGAGGCAGCCCCTCCTCATCACAGACAATGTCTACTTTCCTTTCTGTCTTTGCCTCTGCTTGCTGTATTCTTTGCACCTGGGACCACACATAGGGTAAATTGCAAGCATTTTTTTTTTGTTGTTCTTCTCCCTCATTTGTCTTCAGAACTCTCCAGATCTTTGATTTTTTTTTCCTGCTCCTCTCCTATTTCTTTCTCCCTGGCCCTCCTAGACAGTTGGTTATTTTCAGATTCTTTAGACATCTCCTGGTCTCTGACCTTTTCCTTACCCGCCACTGGGGGAGGCAGAGCAGCAGGGTGAAAACGTGCCTTAAGGGCCTTAATAGTTGGCTAGAACCCCAATGGTGGGGTATATCAAAGTGTTTTTTCCTTTCTCTGGCCAGAGTCTCCACTCAGTTCCATGTGTCCCATGAGAAAAGATTACCAGTGGGTACCCAGGGGGCCAGGGTAATTATATCCTCCCATGCCTTGATAGCATTGTGATCTGAGAATCCCAGGCCTTGGGAGAGAAGCATATATCTCAGCTCTTTAAGCGCTGGGTCATTTTTGTGTGGAGTTGCCTTACCCATCGTGGGGGACCTCTCACCTTGACCAACCACTTTGCCTTGGGACCAGTTGGCCCACATTCCAGCACCAGTTGCCAGGCCTCTTCAGCCTTATTCCTCAGGGAAAGACGAGTGCTCTATCTGCCCATTCGCAACTCCAAAACACAGGACAATCAGCTCCGTAGCCCCATGATGAAGGACAATCAGATGTGATAAGGAGTCAAATCAAAGCTGGGACTCAGTTTATTACTGTGAGTGTCTGCTTATGTAGGTTTAGTGACATAGTGTGATGTGGGAATACACCCAGCCAAGGAGAGACAGCCAAGCTCCCCCTCTGGTTGGAGGGAGTTTACATAGATTTTGTTGTCTCATCTTCACTCATTTCCCTCAAACTCAAACCAGGCATTTTTCTGTCCTACAGGCCTTGAGGTACAGGTTCTGAGATAATTTTGACCCAGGAGTGAAATAAAATCCTTTCTCTCTTATGTCACTTTTGATCTATGTATTTTATTATAGCACCTGAAATGAAAATAAAACATAAATTCATGCCAGGTAAATGAATGTATTACAAAATAAAGCAAAATTAATGTAGCCTATAATTATCACAAATATTTGAAATATTACTGTTGCAAGGAAGAGAGGGCCCGCTTGTTCATCCCAGCACCTGGCTAGCTTAGACCCGAAATAACCACACAGAAACTGTATTCATTAAGACACTGGCCCATTATCTCTAGCTTCTTATTGGCTAACTCTCACATCTTGATTTAACCCATTTCTATTAATCTGTATATTACCACGTGGCACTGGATTAGCGGGAAATATTGGGCATTTCTGTCTCTGGTGGCTCTATGGCGTCTCCCTGACTCTGCTTTTTTCCTCCCAGAATTCAGTTCTGTCTTCTCTGTTCTACCAAGGGCCAAAAGCAGTTTCTTTATTAACCAATGAAAGCAACACAAAGACAGAAGGACCTCCTAAACCATATTACATGCTAATTTGTTGTGTGAAGCATATGAAATGAATAGGATACTATGAACTTGTTTGAGGTATAAAACACAAACTCTCTCCTTTACTTTTAAGCCATTTGCTCTGTTGCTTGTCCAATCTTGAAACCTGAAATGTGTCATCTTGCTTTAGTGTCTTACCGTAGGTACTTTCTCCATTCATGGCATATAGGAGCACTTAGAACATTCTAAATATTCTCTAATATAGCTACTCATTTCATTAGAGAGCAGGGTATTCCATTTTATATTTACAAGAACCTCAGTGAAATAGATTGAATATTAATTTTCATGAAGAACATAAAAGTATAGTGCTAAAATTTCTTGGGAAATATTGCCAAAATTTCTTCACAATAGTCAAGCTTATTTGCGTGAATATTAACAATGTCCAGAAAATTGTGTATCCATAGGTAGCTTTCCTACTCCAGTCTTCCCCAAACAGCATAATTCATTTCATATTGTATCTCCTCTACCTCTTAAGGTGAAAAACAAGAAAACAAAAATTTTCAAAAAGATCTGATAAAAATTCTATTATGGATATTTGTGATTTCCTTTTGGAAATGTGCTTACTTTTATACTTTGTTTCTATGCTACTAAGAATCATTCTTTTGTGTGTGTGCAGGTATTCTTTGTGTGTGAAGATACAGTTGTATTTTATACAGTGATGACTGCTAAACTGATTTCAACTTTCCTTGGTGTTTTAACCATGATAATTTTGTATTATTTTCTGTTAGAATACCATTTTTCTTTATATTTGAAAGATTTTTCTGTCCTTTGGCATTTTCATACAAATATTCCTATTCCTTCTTCCACATTAAGTATTTATTTTCTTTGAATGTAGTTTGAAATAATTATTGAATTGAAATTGTTATGGTAAATGTCTAAAGTACCATGTTATTTTCTTCAAATCTTTTCCAACAGTTCTAACAATGTAGTGTTTGTGATATGGTTAAACTATGTCCTCCAATGTATTTCCACTGCACCTATAATATGAAGTGGAGGTTTTAAGTGTTGTTTAGGAATGCAAGCTAATAATACCATAGAGGATCCACATTTGGAGGAAATGAATGCTGCTATCCTATAAGCATGTGCTGGTATTTGTGAATTTCTCTTCGTCCTGAGTAATCTTTCTGATACACACTGTACTTGACTCTCCTGGGAATATTCTACTTGGAGATGTCATATGTCAAAGACCTTCATTGTTTCCAAGTAGATGATTTGCAAAATTTTTTCATGCATTGTCTTGATTCTGGTATTTTGCTATAGTAGTATAAAATTAATTAAAGAAGGTATTTAGGAAATTTGTTTTTTCTTTACTTATTTGAAGTGAACAAAATAACATGGCCTTCAAAAACTCACTTTTTTCTTTCATTTTACCTTTACTTATTTATTTTATATTTTGAGATTATAATATAATTGTACCTTTTTTCCCTTCCTTTCTTTCCTTCCTCCAAACTCTTCCAGATGCCTCTCCTTCTTATTTTTCAAATTCATAGCCTTGTTTTCTTAGTTGTTGTATATACGTATATTATTTGCTTATAAGTTCTTAAATGCATACATACAACCTGCTCAGTCTGAATAATATTATTTGCATGTACATTTTCAGCACTAACAATTTGATATTTAATTGCGAATTGATGTGCCCTTATTCCCATACCTAAGGATCAGGAGACACAGTAGATGTGGTGGCAGAAAAATCATAAGAGCCAGATGATCAGGGAATTCATTGTTAGATTATGTCACCTGGGAATGTTAGAAGCTACACCCATAAAGTCTCACCATTATGACTACTTAAAATTAGCCTAACCAAGACAATACCCAAAGAGATGCTAAGGTGGACAGAGAAAGCCTATGAATCCTCACCCCTACACAAACAATTACAGATAACTAAGGAGTTCTGAGAGTGGGAAAATAAGTCTTATGCAGGGAAGGGAATACAAATGGCACCTATTCTGTACAGAACAAGTTTTTGATATATCAGGTTATCTCCCCATAATGCACATAATATTTTACTGAGGTTAAAGATATCCATTGAAATTTTTTTGTTTTGTTTTTTGAGACAGGGTTTCTCTGTGGCTTTGGAGCCTGTTGTGGAACTAGCTCTTGTAGACCAGGCTGGTCTCGAACTCACAGAGATCTGCCTGCCTCTGCCTCCCAAGTGCTGGGATTAAAGCCGTGCGCGACCACCACCTGGCATCCATTGAAATTTTTACTTCAATCTCATAATGTGGTTTCCTTTCTATCTGACAGCTTGAATTTCTGAGTTATCTTAATTTTACTGTTTTTAGATATCACTTAAAGCTATCTGATAAGAGAATTTTACTCAATTATTATAAATATTTAAGATGATGAAAGAAACATTTTGAACAGCATGATATAGAATGGACAAGGTCATTTTCTCTAAGGTATCTGTCTATACCTGCGGACAGAGAAGTAAAATGGAAACAGGTCACAGCCAAGGCCCTGGTACACTGGTATTTGTTATATGAAGCAAATGATGGAGTGGCATTTCAATTGCAGAAGTCGTGTTTACCTCTGTTCTTTTGTGTCTAGAATTCCTTCCCAAGTTCTGTCAGTTTTTACATGGATGCAGTTGCCTCATGATGTTTCAATTTGTAGGCAGAGACTGTTCATTTTTTCTCAGCCACCAAGACCTGAATATCCACAAAGAAACTATATTAATACCAACACTGCTTGGCCTGTTAGCTCAGGCATCTCATTAAATACCACTTACATCTCAAATTAGCCCAATTCTATTAATCTGTGTATTGGCACGAGGCTGTGGCTTACTAGTAGGTATCTAGCATCTGTCTCTTTCGGCAGCTACATGGTAATTCCTTGACTCAGCCTACTCTCTCTCTCTCTCTCTATTTTTTTTCAGCCTGGCAATATTCAGCCCTGCCACAGGCTGAAGCAGTTTCTTTATTAACCAAAGGTAATAAAACATATTTATAGCATACAGAGGGGAATCCCACATTAGACCAGGTTTCTAATTTTTCTAAAATCAAAATAAATTATGTTAAAGTATCATCTCTATGGTTAGAGTTCAAGAAGATTTTAATTTGACCTTGATGGTTAATCTGCAATACTTTATCTAATAGTAGAATATGGATAATAATTCTTTTCTGAGAAAACTAATTTCAAGAATAATTTCAAAACCTATAATTGATATTTAATAGACATTATTCACATATTTTTTCATCCTGATAATTGCTCCTAGAAACTTCCTTGAAACCAACTATAAAAACAATGATAATGTGCTGTTTTGTTTATTCTAAAATGTTTCACAATATTTATACATAATAATCTACTTATGCATGCATTAAAATTAATATAGTTTATAAAGTCTAGAAGATATATTTATAATTTAGGATGTTATAAAGTTTTTTATAAATTTTATATATTAATTAGCAAGTGTTTTTCTTTCATACTTATAGATTCAAGAAAGTTCAAGATTGAGGGTTGGCAGGTACACTTAATGAGGTAGACACTCAACCCTTATGGCAGAGAACTGAGTGGAGAAGTAATTTTTCATATGTCTCTATTCTTAATGAGACTAATCCACTATGAGGCCACACCCTCATAAACTCATTATTTCCTGAAAACACATATCATTGAAAGATAGAGTTTGATCATAAAGAGTTTGGAAACAATTAAACAGTAATGAGAAAAATAAATAGTGAAGGATAAATATTTAAATTCCTGTGTTTTTAATTAGTGCATGGAAATTCAGAAGTGATACTCTGTTGAGATTATGGACATATTTGTAGATAAACTTAGAGCTACCACTTTTATATTGGTCTATGAACCCAAAGAACAGGGCTATAAATTTAAGCCTAAGTCCAAGAAACTATTACATTTTTTTTCTATTTGTCATGGTAGTGATATTAACTGTGGAGATGGAAAAAATAGTTTTTGTTGTTGTTGAAGTAAATTCAGAAGAATCAGATTATGGCTGATGTAATTTAGATGTTTGGCAGTAGGGGATTTTCTGATATCAAAATCTAATATATGTAGCTACAAAAATGGAAAGCCTAACTCAAGAGATGACCTGTACCAGAGAATTCATTTTACAATGTGTCTATGTTGACACCAACTTTAAAATTGATTTTTTTCTCTTTATAGAAGGTTTTCTTCTCCATTCTTTTTTTATTAGAAGTGGCAAACTTTCACACTTACATTCATTATTAGTGAACTTATGTAGAGGAAAATACCTTTCTTTTCAGTACCAGACTGACTCTTGACTGAATTAAGGTCTTCAAATTCTTTATTTTCTTGATAATTTCCTATGTGTATTATATTTAAATCATTTTCTTCCTCCATCTTCTCTCTCAAATATCTTCTATATCCCTTCTGATAGCTCTTATTCTTTAATCATTGTGATGCAGAGACACATGTACACACATATACACAACACCCTCAACCCGCTAGGACCTTGGGTTTGGATAATCTATTGTTGCTCATTCACATAATAGCCTGAGTCTCCCTCTCTGATTTTCTTCCATGGCCTCCCAGAACATGAAGGTGATGCTTTATTTCTGGATGTACAATGTTCTTAAAAAGCAAGACTTGAAGGAGTTTAGGTGAATGTAACCAGGAAATGATATAGATATAAATAATTTACATTGCTATGGATCTTGGTTTATTGATACAAATTTAAGGTCAATTTTGTTATATGTATATGTATTTCTGCTCTTGATTAAAGTATTGTGTTTGTGCAGCTCATTTAAAATGTAATGTAATAGATAGTCATCTATAATAGTCAAGGGTTTCCTAGATGTATAGAGATATATTTCCATTAGATGTGTATTCTTTTTTTTGTTATTCATTTTATGCTGTTTTTTTTCATACATTGTTTTGTTTTATTTTTTCCATTCAAGAACATAATTAAAGAAATAAAATTTTTACCTTTCTTCCCCTTCTTCCGGTCCCCTCCCACTACCCCCCCACCCCTCCTCCCTCCCCCTTCTTCCTTGAAAGAGGGCATGGTGCCCTGCCCTGTTGGGGAGAGCTTGGGGGAGTGGGAGGGTGAAGATAGATGTGTATTCTTCAAATATTTCAGAAACCTTCCAAACATGGCATTTAAAATGTTTTAATAACTTAGGACTATTCATGACAATGAGACACATCTGCTCCTGGCAGCACAAGCTACTTCAAGAGGAAGATAGGCACCAAAGAGGCTCCTTATGGAGTTGGTTAGCCACTTGGACAAGAAACTGCTCTTGCCTGGACTGCTTGACTGGACATGCAGAACCCACAGAGAAATGACTGCTTAACTTACTTAAAGGTGAGATCATCCTTTGGGGTTCATGCTTCATAAAAGACTCTACTAGACATTCTGCAGGATACCAAAAAATGTGACTGGCAAATGCCAATATGGGTGAAACTGTCTTTAAAATTTCCTGCTTCATGGAAAATTCTTCTGGATACTATGGGCCTGTAGGCTAAAGATAGATACTCCAATAATACAAAAGAACTTTGGGTGACTTTCCAGGCAGCAAGATGTCTCTGTCAATTCTAGAGTTTTGGAAGTTGCTTACAATGTACTTCCTGTTTTCTTAGGTAATATCATATCCTTCTGAAGTCTTTGATGGAATTGAAGAATTTATAGTTATAGTTTTCCTTAGTTATAATAAATGATAAAGTAGACATAAATATTGTAACTGTAATTCTTATTTCATACCTGTTTTGTTATATGTAATTTTACTATGTTAAAGTTAAAAACCTTCCTTTTTATTTAAAGAGAAAAGGGGAAATGATGTGGGTGTCCCCTCTGTGTGCTGTGATTACCATTAATGAACAAAGGAACTGCTTTGGCATGGTGTGAGGGAGGAGGGGTGGGGGGAGTGGGAGGGTACTGGGAGAAGGGGAGGAAATATAAAAAAATTATTTATTTTTTTGAATGGAAAAAATAAAAGAATATGGAAAAAAACAAAAAGAAACTGCTTTGGACCTATAGGAAGGAAAAATTTAGGTAGGCAGGGAAAGCTAAGCTGAATGCTGGGAAAAAGAAGGGTGGAGTCAGAGGGAAGCTATGAAGCCACCAGAGACAGACATTCAAAATTTTAGCCGGTAAGCCAGTGTCACGTGGTGATACACAGATTAATAAAAATGGGTTAAATTAAGATGTAAGAGTTAGCCAATCAGAAGTTAGAGCTAATGAGCCAAACAGTGATTTAATTAATACAGTTTCTGTGTGGTCATTTTGGCGCTGAGCAGCAGGGAACGAACAAGCGGCTCACTTCTTCCAACAAGGAAAACTCCTCCCCAAAGCACTAGAACTCATAATATTACAATATCCTATGCAAGCTACCAAAGTATGGAATTAATCAGTAGTCCTATCAAAATGTAATACCTATGAATTACAATAGTTCCTAGCAGTTAAAGAAATCCACAGAGATGCAGTAAGGACACTTACAAATTGGCAGATAACCAACAGCACTTTAAAGTGCATTTAAGACCAGTTCAATAGAAGGATTGCATGTTTGGCACTGTTAAACTTTATCTTCATAGACTTTTTGACAGGTTTGTAATGAGTCTTTTTCTGTCCTAAAAGGCAGCTCCCAAATACTGACATGGAAACTTATCATTAATTATAAAATCTTGGCCATATCTGAGGCTTTTTCCTCTGGTTGTTATAACTTAAATAAAGCACATATTTACTGTACATTCTGTCACATTCCTCATCACCTCTTCTCTACCACTCATGCTGGCTCAGGCTGGTAATTCCAAAAATTCACTTCTTTCCAGAGTTCTCTCTGTCTCCAGAAGTATCCACCTATCCTCTCTCTGACAAGCTATTTGCTATTCACATTCTATTATACCAATCATAGCAATACATTTTAATAAATTTCTTTTATTCTTTTTAAAAGAAACAAGCTGTCTTTTTTCATTATACATACCAATCTCACTTCCCACTCTTTCCCTCCTCCCATTCCCTCCACGTATGTCTCTACCTCACCCCCCGCATCCACTCCTCAGAGAGGGTAAGGTACATTGATTTGGGTTAGGTCCAAGGCTCTCCTTACTATAGCTAGGCTGAGCAAGGTATCCAACCAAAAAGAATAGGTTCCCAAAAAAACAGTATAAGCAGTAGGGATAAACCCTGGTGCCACTGCCAGTTGCTCTGCAGTCTGCCCCAGCCATGTAACTATTACCCACATTCAGAGGGACTAGTTTGACCTATGCTGGTCCCTTCCCTGTCCAGTTGCAGTTGGTGAACTCCTATTACTACAGGTAAACTCTTTCAGTGGGTGTTCCCATCATGGTCTTAACCTCTTTTCTTAAATTCTCACTTTATCCAATCTTCAACTTTCACTTCTACAAAGCAACATCCACACCTAAATCTCAGGAAACATTATGGAAATGGTGATGGAAAGTCCTTAGGAGCTAGAGGATCAGAAAAATTGATTTCAGATTGCTTCACCTAGAAGTATGAGAGAAAAAAAACATAATAGTTTTGCATTCTGAAAAAAAATCCTGATGTAAAAGTTTTGTATTCTGAAAAAAAATCAGGGCATTTAAGATCTCTGCTCACTGTTGTTGTGAATAAATTTCATTCCTTCAGCATAAATCTTCTTAAATGTTGAGGTAGTGACAGTAATACTGTCCCATCCATCTGTTATACTGTTTGCACATTTATATCTTTAGTAAGCTCAACACATTTAAAAATCATTTTACAACTTACCATTGTTAAATGTTTTATTAAACATACTTAGTTTGCTATAAGAAGTTATTAAAAATGAACATAACAAAGGAAAATCATCTTTCAACTTTCTCATTAGAACTTTACTTGGAGTTGGTTTATAATGTCAGAAAAATATAAAAGCCAAATGAACATTTATAATTTAAAACTAAATGAGGTGCTTCTAAATTCTCCTCTCATCATCTGGTTCTTACATTTTTTCTTATTCCTCTTGTACAATATACCCTGATTCTTGATTGAGGAATTAGAATTTTGAGACAGATATTGCATTTGGGGCTAAGTCCTGAGCCTCAGATTTTCAGTACTTTGACAAGTTATGAAACCTCAACTTCCTGTTTCCCACTACAAAAACTTTTCTTATTAGGTTAAACAGGGCTGAAGAGAATCATTTAGTGACTTTTTACAAAGATTAACTAAGGATTTATAAATAGGAGTCACAGACCCAGATGATAGATGAATACTTTTTGAATCTCAGGCTTTTGAAAATGCCAACTTAGAATGTAAAAAGATACTTGAGCCTTTAAAGTTAGATCAGCACCTATGGATAAATGGATCGTGCTAACAATGAACATTGAGACATTTGACTATAATACTGAATCTTCAGTAGAAGAAGCAATACCCAAATGTATGAAGAGACATCAAAATGGCAAAATTTTAAATTGTGGTTGAAAAGGTGATCTGAGAAGGTATTGTAAATAAGGAATTCCTAGAAACAATGTCTCCTCTGGAAATGGCAAAAATAAAAGGTATCAAACTTCTGTATTATGTAGGAGGTGTGGCAAAGGCCAACATTAAACCAATGAATGTATATCAACAAAAGACAGACAAGACAACCTGATACTATTGGGAATCTATGTGGGTGGCCTCTCAAAGGTGGTCCACTCAAAGTCAAGAGTGGTCCAGTCATTCTCAGTCACCATGGAGGACATATCTCACAAGGAAAATTTAAAAATCCAGAGCCTTCTGTAAAAATAAAAAAAATTGTTCTGAGTGATGCAATAAACATGGAGGATGAATCCAAAATTCCAATAGGAACTAGAAAACCTATTTTCTGGCAGACTTATATAAATGTTCAAAGACCAAAGCTAAGAATATATATAAATAGCATTGTAATTGTGGGTTTGATAGACACAGGTGCAGATGTGAGTAGCATTACTCTAGAATCTTGGAATCCAAATGGCCTCTTCAAGAAGCAGATGTTCAATTCCTAGGAATTTTAACCCTATCTCAAGTGAAAAAATGCACAAGATGAATTTAATGCATAGAGGCACAAGGACAGAGAAGAATGCTGAGACCGTATGTGGCTAATATTGCAGTAAGTTTATGGGATCCTGACCTGCTGCAGCAATGGAATGCCCAGATTAACATTTCCAGGAACTCATAATTCTGGGAAGGATATTATAAGTTACTATACAAAATAGTCACTAGCAATTCAGGCTGTGTAAGAACACAAAGCAACTAGCAAACCTCTAGAGGTACCAACAGCCCTACCTTTAAAATAGTTAACTGAAAAATCAATATGGGTTAACCAGTGGTAGTTAACAGAATACAAACTGTAGGGTTTGGAACTGCTGCTTTAGTAGCGATCAAATGTTCACCATATTGAAGAACCAATCAGCCACTGGAATTCTCATGTATTTTTTGTTGAAATTAAAACTGGTAAATGGAGAATGGTGACAGATATAAGAACTGTCATCAAGGTAAATCTACCTATGGGCCCTCTACAATTTGCAATTCATCTGCCTTCTCTATTACCAAAAGGATGGCCTCTTATAGTTATTCATTTGAAAGATTTTTTCTTCACTATACCTTTACAAGAAAGTGATAGAGAAAATTTTGCCTTCACAGTGCGTAGTAAGAGGCATAGGCAGGCTGCAGTCCTGGCCGCCCAGCTCCTGCCACCTAGCTAGCTTATACCTGAAATAATTACACGAAATTGTATTAATTAATTTACTGCCTGGCCCATTATATCTAGCCTCTTCTTGGCTAACTCTCACATCTTGCTTTAACCCATTTCTATGAATCTGTGTTTACCACATGGTTTCTGCTTACCAAGAAAGATTCAGCATGTTTGACCTGGCAGCTTCATGGAGGGTGGCTCTCTGTCTTCTTCCCAGCATTCTGTTCTCTTTTTCCTGCCTATCTAAGTCCTGCCCTATCAAAAGGCCAAGGCAGTTTTCTTTATTCAACCAATGAAAGTAACACATAGAAAGAAGGACCCTCCTCCACCATTTCCCCTTTTCTGTTTAAACAAAAAAGGCTTTCACTTTATCATAGTAAAATTACATATAACAAAACAGCTATCAAGCAAGAATTATAATTATGTTTTTATCTATTTTATCTTTTATCATAACAAAGGAAAATTATAATAACTATTCATTCTTCAACTCCATCAAAGACTCCAGAAGGATATCATATTACCTAATAAACAAGAAGTAAGCAACTTCCAAAACTGTAGAAATGACAGAGACATCTCGCTGCCTGTACAGTCACCCAAAGTTCCTCTGCAATGTTGGAGCATCCAACTTCAGCCTTCAGGCCCACAGTATTTAGCAGACTTTTCCATGAAGCAGGAAATTTCAAAGACAGTTCAGTCACTTTCTTCTGTGTCCTGCAGAATGCTTCGCAGATGCTTTCATGAAACAGGAACACCGAAGGATTATCTCACCTTTAGGCAAGTTCAGCAGTCCTTTATATTTACTGTTTCCCAATATGCAGAAAGAGTTGTCTTCAATATTGAAACTGCTGAATTTATACCAAATGATACAGAATTGACTTTATTATGCATACAGGTTTAAGCTATAATCAAGAATAGGCTCTGTCCTACATACATAACACACATCCATCCATTCCCACATGGGCCTGCCAGGTCCTCTAGCAAAAGGTAATGCAGAAAATCAATTATTGATTGGAAGTGTATTGAAGGTTTCAGAATTTCATAAGAAACATCACGTCAAAGCATAGGCTTAAAGAAATAGTTTTCTTTTGCATGGCAACAAGCTAAGGAGATTATAAAGAGATGCCCTACTTGACCTTTCTTTTTTTTTAAATTTATTTATTTAATTTTTCCATACATTGTTTTGTTTTATTTTTTCCATTCAAGAACATAATTAAAGAAATAAAATTTTTTTCCTTTCTTCCCCTTCTCCCAGTCCCCTCCCACTACCCCCACCCCTCCTCCCTCCCCCTTCTTCCTTGAAAGAGGGCATGGTGCCCTGCCCTGTTGGAAGTCCAAGGCCCACCCCCATCCCTCCCGGCCTAGGAAGGAGTGCATTCAAAAAGACTCGGTTCTCAAAAAGTTAATACATGCAGAAGAGATAGGTCCTGGTGTCATTGTTTGTGGGCTGGAGAGGATGTGGGGTAAGGGGAACTCTCATCCATTGCTGGTGGGAATGCAAACTTGTGCAACCACTTTGGAAATCAGTGTGGCGGTTTCTCAGGAAATTGGGAATCAACCTACCTCAGGATCCAGCAATACCACTCTTGGGAATATATCCAAGAGAAGTCCAATCATACTACAAAAGCATTTGTGCAACTATGTTCATAGCAGCATTGTTTG